>JAUELK010036704.1:1561-13415 GCA_031471215.1 Gastropteron pacificum | reverse complement strand
ATGCAGCTCATATTTTTATAGAATGTCTTGGTGGCCCTGAAAAAAGCCTTTCATGTGAAGACATTTCTTCTTAGCTCAATTAGTAATAGATTATTAGGCTATACTTTGTGAAAAGGTGGGTCTTGAGGTCTCTTTTAAATTTGTTAATGTCCCTTTCTGATCTAAAGTTTTGAGGAAGGGAATTCCAAACTAATGGGCCTGAAAAGGTAATTGCTCTTTCCCTATATCTTAATAATGAAAAACGAGTTGTATTTCTTACTAGGAGTAGGCCTACCGATGCCAGGCGGAAACACCAGGCTGTCTGGCTTGCATTGTGAACATGGCCCAGGACGCGATGGAAGGAAGCCGCTGAAGTTGTCGCTGTCAGTCAGTGCTCTTTGGTGCACAATGGACTCAGCTGAGGCGGAGACAATCCGTGGTAGGTTCATGTCCAGTATCAAGGCAAATTTCACCACAAGTAGACCTCAAGTTTAGTAGTTGGGTGCTGTTCAACAGACGTAAGCTCGCGGGGTGCCAGAAAGGCCTTTAATTAAGGAGGCCATCCACGACGCAGTTTTCCCTTGAGGCCTGGCCCTGAGGCCTGGACTCACATTTCCATCTAAATTTTGGTTTGTGAGAGGCCTGCGCACGTCGCAATCAGGCCTGGTTCAGGATTGCTCTTGTCTGCGCTGTCCATGCACAGGCCGTGTCTAAAGGGAAAACTGCGTCGTGGATGGCCCACTTTATGTGTCTTATGGTGTATGTTTCACAAACCTACGGTAGTAAACGGAGCCCTGGTCTCTCTCTCTCTCTCTCTCTCTCTCTCTCTGTGTCTCTCTCTCTCTGCCTGTGTGTCTCTCTGCCTCTGTGTCTGTCTCTGTCTGTCTGTCTGTCTGTCTGTCTGTCTCTCTCTCTCTCTCGCTACCCCCCCCGCCCCCTTCCACGAAGTTTCTGAAAAGGTCTAGGTAGCCTATTTTCTATTTCACTTTCATTTTCGGTCTTAAAAGAATCTCCAACCAGGTTCAAAATCGAAAGGAGTCATAGTAATACTCATTACATAAAGCTAATAAAGTCAAATTGTTGTCACAGAATGATTTAACATAAAAATGATTTGTTGATGTGATTTGTATCAAAATGGATATTAGGCTATAATCTATGTTTTAGATGGAAACAAAAAATCATTTTAGAGAGAAACCCCCGCACACGCCTGGCGACAAAATCCTTCCGGAGAATCGATGCGAATTTATCGAACCTATCGAACAGCAACAAACAACAAGAAAAATGGCCGCTGTTTCATCAAATCGCGGAATCCCGCTAAGTAAAGTAAGTTTGTGAAGATCAATGGAGAGTGGAGAGCTACAAACAAAGCCGTTATTCCAAACCAATTCAAACTTTTCAAAATATAGAGTCTACCTTCTATTCTACAATTTAGTTCGTGTGGATTGGTCTAGATCTAGATCTAGATCTAGTAGATCTAGTCTAAGTCTAAGTCCTACCAACAAGAAAACGGTTGTAAATCCGTTGCCGTTGGTTGATGATACAGCAGTTGTTTCAGTTAGTGTTTTAACAGCACTGTTGTTGTTGTTATCTGTTACTGTTATTACTGGTTACTGAGTGAAGATGGGGTTAGCGTCCACCCTTAGAAAATAGACAGGACTTATCGGCCTTCTGAACGCATCAGTTGACAATGTATAAAGTTAATAAAGTAATAAAGCTAGATCAATATCTAGAGTAGAATCTAAATCTAGATCTAGAGTCAGTGCATCTTTTACAACGCAACATTTTCCGGTGCTTTTTCGTTATTTACCACCCAGGGCCATTCATGGTCAATCTGACACCACTTCCGCAGTATCGATACCGGGTCTTACTCAGGGTCATACTAGCTACTAGGCCTAGATCTCTAGTAGCTAAGACCCGGACTTAGTTAGAGGACCCGAGTAAGACCCTGAGTTTAGACCCGGTATCGATACTGTCGGAATTTTTCCAAGATGACGCTGGGTGGTAAATAACGAAAAAGTACCCATTTTACTTACCAGCTAGATCAGATCTATTATTGTTATGTTTTTATTATATAATTATATTCAAAATATATGCCCAATATCGCGTTTTATCGTTTCATTGATTTCTGCCCCTAAAGGACAGATGAAGAGAAGACTGAAAAGGTCTGAATTCTGAGTTCGTTACCACTTGCGGCAAACTCGATCCATGTTTATGATGAATGATGTTTATAGATTGTTTACAAAGCCCGAGTCACTCACAGTCACAGTAGTCAGTATCTCCTGCTGGCTATTCAATTACTGAATTAATTAAGACCGCCTCCACCGTGGATCCCTGGCCAACCAAGGCATTGCCATTGCTTGCCCTCTTGACCCTCATTTTCGAGATCTCTAGAGTCTAGAGTAGAACCTGAACATGGACATGGGAAGTTTTCTTGTTAGCAGAGATGGAAATCTAGATTCTTTTAAGTACCTACTAAGTATTTAAAGTAATCTTCCATTCAACCCTAGTCAGTTACAACAGTTTTTAAGAGCACCACAGAGAGTTAACATTATCAAAAAATTATTAATAAGAATTGTAGATTGTTGGTGTTACTAATACTATCCACTATGCACTGTCACCTAGTCAGTTCAGTATTACCAGACACTCACAAAAACAACATTACCGGTGCCATTTTCTTCATGAATGCATGTCTCGGCAAACTTGTCAGAGAAGAAAGAAACAAAGATATTGACTTGCCCACCTGGACTAACGTTATTTCGTTATTTTGGGTTGTTTACGCTTCGCTCTCATTGTAGAAGTTTCTCAAAAAAGCTTCTTGAAAATATGACGTCAGCAGTGGCGGGGCGTTAACGACAGGCTAGCATTTCATTGGTTAGTTATTTTTAGTTCTATCTTCTGTTACATCCTGTGTTCGACGTTTGAAATAAACTTTTATTTCACCGCCTGATACTAGACTTTGTTAGTCTATGAAAGAACTCTGTGACAGATGCTGTTACACTGCTCCTCTGACCAGATTTCAACACTATACTTGATCTAGATCTGTTTCATGCTGACATACTTTTCATACTGTATTTCAGGTTAGTCCAGCATTTCTTCATGCTAACTCCACCAGTCACACGTGGGTGTTCAGTGCTTTTGCAGAGCTCATAGGTGAGTACAATCATGGCATAACATGTTGCTGCCTTTACTTACATATGCCGTGTCATTACATACGCCGTGTCAATCTTCTCGGTCTTGGGAATGTTTTTCTTTTGTACATTTTATGTTTTTGTATCTATATGTTGCTGACTGAGATGTATTATGATATTGATATTTTTGTTGTTCAAATTGCTGTCTTGTATTGAAAAGTCTTGAAAAGAACACTTTGACTTAAACTATTGTTTGAAGTTTACATGTCACTTTTATGAGATATGAAACATTTAAAGAATGCATTCAATTTTTTCATTGTCAGACAATGCATACGACCCGGATGTGAGTGCATCAGAGTTGCTGATTGACAAGTTGGAAATCCGTGGCGTGGAATGTCTCATCTTTCTGGACAATGGGGCTGGAATGGATTCAGACAAGCTGCTCAAAATGCTCAGGTTAGAATCAAACCTGAACAATTATGATATTTTTCATGTTGAAAGACTTGCAAAGGACAATTACTGTAATGTCCGAAGTAACATTTCATGATTAGTAGATTCTGATTAATTTTTGACATGAAAGGAAGTTTTCTTAATACGATCGTTTCTTGTTCTCGTCAGTATTTTCCAGTCTCTAATTAATGTTTTCGTATTCATCAACTGCAGCACTTTTCCTACGAAGTCGAGCAGTTCAGTATTTGCAAGCACTTTGCAGGCATTGGACAGTATCATGTATGGTTCTCAAGTCATTGCCCCATAGAAAAACGGAGAGCTTGGTTCTGCACCATGAGAATGTTTACAAGCCTTTTCAAAGTGTTTTGAAATTATCTTCTATATCTCTTTGTCTTTAAACTGTATAAATACTTGTTTTTGATTTGTTCTACAATGCATTAATCTTCACTCATCACTCTTGTCGGCCAGTGCAAGTCTACAATGCATTAGTACATGATGATTAATTCTTATTCTACTCCACAGCTTTGGATTTTGTGAGAAAGATGCGTATGAGGCCAACAGCTCCCACATGCCCATCGGCCATTACGGCAATGGGTTCAAGTCTGGCTCCATGCGTATTGGAGCAGACGCCATTGTGTTCACACGGTGTGAGCAGAGTGCCAGTGTGGGCTTCTTGTCACAAACCTTCCTCAAGTCAGTGCATTCAGACAGTGTGAGAGTGCCCATCCTCAACTACAGACTCCCTAGACATATCCTTTTTGTGATGTCAAAAGAAAGACTCTGTGCTTATTGAGTTTTCGGGGCCTTTGGCCCACATACAGAAATTGTATACATTGTACATGAACAAATCAAATAGTCTTCATGCCTATGCCACAAGAGAGACATTAGTTATTGAAAGGGTCCGGTGAGTAAAAATGTCACCAGAGAGACTAGAGTTCTAGAGAGGGTCTTATTTCTGCAAGTAGGATCCTCAGCAAATGCTGTCACTTGGGGGCAGAAAGACAAGGGATTGAGGTAGGTCAGGGGTGGCAGCAATGTGCAAGCAGCAGACAGCCGTTGACCCTAGTTTTAAATTTCCCCTCAGTGCGTACTTATGACTCTTGACTGTTGTAGTTGTAGGACATTTAAAAAAATATTATTTGTTCTTGTATGATCAAAGCCAATATATACTGTATTCAAGACATGTTATATACAAACTCCAAAGTTAGCGTCTACTTGTTCATTTTTCTCTGAGTGTTCATTTTTACATTCATGTCCTTTTGTCGATAAGTATGTTAATTACCTGGAAATAACACGCTTGGAGCTGTTATCCTCATTATTTAGAGATGTTTTCCATTGTAGTTAATAGAGCTGCTGTCCATTATAGTTCCTAGAGATGTTATCTATCATTGTTGTTAGTAGAGTGTCACGCCTTAACTCTTGTCTACTGGAACGCTACAAGTCTCAAGAGTCACGCAATAACCTGGAAGCCATCCTGAAGTACTCTGTCTTTGCTAATGAGATGGAGCTCAAAGCAGAGCTACAGTCTCTGGAAGCCTCTAAGACTGGCACAAAAATCATCATCTATAACCTAAAAAAGTGAGTGTTTTTGTCTTGCCACTTGAGGTCTATTCTTGTGATTCCAGGGCTCAGTTACTTTTCTGCTTATTTTATACATGGGATGCCTGACGGTGAAAGGGTTTGTGTACCACTTTAATCATCCATTTTCATTGAACCGTTGCTTAGTTATCACATTTTAACATTGTACACTTCTTTATGCGACATACTGTAGCATGTTGGTTTAAGCACCAATCAGGAAGACCTACCAGTCATATTTTTCCTCTGGCGTAAGAAAATGGGGCGCCGAATATTGATATCGGTGCATGCTGTTTTCGTGAAGAAGGCTTGGCGTAATGTAAATGTAAAAGTTAGATTCAGATTCAGAAGTCATATCCGCTGTCCCCTCCCCCCTCCCCAGACTGAAGGATGGCTCCCTAGAGCTTGATTTCTCCAGTGACCTGACAGACATCCGCTGTCCAGAGGCCCATGAGGTTGACATGACCTCAGTGTACCACCGACCTGTGCAGACAAACATCTCAGAGTACAAGCTCTCTCTTAAGGTAAGAAGCTTATGTATTTTTAATATAATCTCTATACTCTGATCCTCTTTTTATAGTACATGTATTGATGTCAATTGTTTTTATTACATGCACAGTGTACGTTTATTACACAATTACCCTCTTTTGTAGAAAGTGATTATAGTCTATTGCCTCTTAATCATCCACATATTTAGCTATAGTATTTTTAAATACCATTGTATCATGTACATATATTGTGATTGCATCGCCTTGAACTTGTTTAGAAAATGCGAAAAGCAAAATGAATAAATAAATAAACGGAACACCAGTGCCAGGATTCAGTGTCATTTTTTCTTCTCCAGACTTATTTAATTATTGCTACTACTGCTCTACTACACTCTTCAGCGACCACAAAAACATCTTAAATAGCCCAACAGACAATACAATCTCTCTCAGGGCAAGCTAGGGCCATGTAGTGGCCTAGTGATTAGCTTGTTTGGCTCCCAAGTGGGTGGCCTTAGTTTGAATATACATATGTTTATGGAGTTCTTGGCATTTGTTGAGTGAGCAGTTTGTGAGACTGTCCACTCTCAACTGCTCAGTATATTAGGCTTGTCGTTAGACTTGAAATACACTGTGTTACTATTATTTTATGATTATCGTTATAATCATTAATTTTGTCTTTCTGTATGCAATGAAGATAACCTCTTCTCCCTCTGAAGGAATACTGTGGCCTACTGTTCCTGCGGCCCAGAATGAAGATTACTATACGAGGGAAAAGAGTAAAAGCTCGGCTCATCTCAAAGTCTCTCTCTCAGACAGAAATCGACACGTACAAACCTTCCTGGCTGGTGAGTAGTGGGATATGTTGAGACCATAGATGATGAAAGATTGTGAATGGTAGTAGTAGTAATAATAAGAAAAATACCATTAAGAATGATATTATTATTGTGTTGATTTGTATTCATAAAAAAATGCAAAGACCTATTTTACTCCCACTGGTCAATTTCAGGCATAATGAACCATCTTCAAGGGTACAAAATTCACCATATTTCTTCTTTCTGAAATAGAATTTGATTGTGAAAAAAATGTTTTTTTGTCATCGTTATCATCACCATTATTTTAGATGCAATTTCATTATTGTTCTTGTTCCCAGGATCGGCCGGTAAAGATGACGTTTGGATTTGTTTGCAACAAAGATAAGACAGAGGACTATGGCATCATGCTCTACCATCGCAACAGGCTCATCAAACCTTACGAGAAAGTGGGCTATCAGAAACAGGTGGGGGGCTATTTATCAGCATCATCACATCCAATGTTAGTCCTCTGCCAGACAATCAGACGTAGATTTAACAATAATAATAATAATAATAATTCATTTGTAAAGCGCCTAAAATCCACATAAAAGTGCTCGATGGCGCTGTATACATGTACATCACATGGTAAAAGATATACATTACATATACATTGACATCATTTCATGATCAAGTTTTAAATCATTAAAAACTGTTAGTGAGGGTTGTCTGTTAAAATACTTGTGACGTAAAAGCTAGCATTATCATACAGACATAATATAAGAGGTAACTCTAGATACTGTTTTTCTTCAATAGAAGACTTTCTTTAACTATTCTGTTTTTAATTTTCTTTTAAAAGATGCAATAGTATCACTGTTTCTGGTATCTTGTGTCAGACCATTCAAGATTTTAGGTGTGGCCATCGAAAAAGCTTTTTCTTCAAATACAGTGTGTGGTGTCATTCTTTTCAATGAATTTGAATTGGCTGACCTCAGAGCTCTAGATGGTTGATACAGTTGAACAAGTTCTTCTAAATATGACGGGGAAAGGCCATTTAGACATTTAAAAAGTTGGGTTGCAGTTATAAAATCTATGCGAGCTTTCACAGGCAACCAGTGTAAATCTTTTAGAGTTTCCATAGCATCAAAACGATTCGACTTTCGAACAACCATTCTGGCCGCTTTATTTTGTACTTTCTGCAGTCTTTCTATTAGATACATTGGAGAACCTGTGAGAAGTGCATTACAATAATCCAATAATTCCACCTTTTCTCTCTATCCTGAGTTTCAAGTCCAGGGATTTAGTAAGTGAACTAATATAGGCGGTTCTGTTACTGTTCTGGTCTTTTTTATGTTGCAGTGGAAGAACCAACTGTTATGATATTTATTCAGAAGTTATATTCTTTTATTATTAGATTTTTTATTCTCTAAGCCATAGGATTTTGTTTCAAGTCACCATTTGTCATTGACTGTAAGTCAAATTCCTGGTTTAAGAAAGAAGAAAGTGAAAAAAAGGACAGGATTCCTGGGGTTTAACAGTGGACATTTGGTAAGAAATTCTGTTTTCTTTTGATCAGGGTTTTTTCGTTTTTTTTCTTTCTCATTTTCATTTGAGATGCTTGGAAAGCCATCACAGTTTTAGAACACCACTCGCCATAAGTCAAGTCATGTTTTGTGAAAAGCCACTGGATAGAATACAATGTGTTTTTTATTTACTGTCTAGTATCTTAGTCATTTTTAGTTAGCCTTGATTCTTCCGGCCCTCTGTCCTTGCATGTGATTTACATTGTGTGACCCTTCCACATCCATTGACACCTGCACAGCCGAATGACCTCGGTGTGGGCGTGGTGGGTGTGGTCCAGGTGGACTTTCTCCAACCTATCCACAACAAGCAAGACTTTCACAAGGACGAAAAGTTCAAGTGAGTGCCTGGGAGGAGGAGGATGTATGTGTGTGTGTGTGTCTGTGTGTGTGTGTGTGTGTGTGTGTGCGTGCGTGCAGGGGAGGAGGGGGTGTGTGAATGTGGTTTGAAAAATGTGTGTATTGATTTGTTTTCATTCTCCACCAAAGATAACAAGTACATGTACATGTGAAGTATCCATGAATATTGACTTGTTGTAGATGTATGTTTGATTGTATAGAGAGAGATCTGTATTTATTAGTACATGCTTTTATGTATGTTTTTTTGTATGCAGGTTACAATTGTGTATGTCTTTGTGTGCGCATTTGTATCTATGTTTCATATAATTCTTTCATTATATATGTAATTTTTAACATTCTATGTAACTGTCCTTGTTCATTGTTATGAGATGAGATAAACTTTATACATACATGTGTGCAATGCAGCAGAAGTGGAAGCAATGAAATGTCATGCATAATATCAAGTTTTTGTTCACCATCATATCGTGTCTGTATTTCCCATGCAGCTCTGTGATGATGGCGTTGTCTCAGAAGCTCAATGACTACTGGAATGAGAAGATGAGTGTGGGTGGGCCCCAGGTGGACCATGCAGGCAACAGGTAAGTCATTGTAGATGTACAGAACTATGGCAGCCTTTTGGCTTGAGAAATGTAATGTTTACCTGTCTCACTGCCTGTGTAAGCTTGTCTGCCTGTCTGTCTGTCTGTCAACTCCCTCACAGCCCTCTCACCGTCTCGCCCATACATCCATTCAGGTACTGTGTCTGCGTATTAATTACTTATGCAACCATCCACTGTCTATCCATTCATCCATCTATATTTTGTCTTGCTAACTACATACACGTCCATTAATCCAGCAAAAAAAAACATGGTACCGAACGAAAGCTTTATTTTTAGCGAAAATTTATATTACGCCAGTTTGTCTTATGTGGACTCCACTGTATGAACATTGTGTGTGCTCACCCAACCAGGAGCCTGCCAGACTGGGACTGGGTGCAGTGTGACATGTGTCTCAAGTGGCGCCGTATGCCAGACGGCATTGACCTGAACCGCCTGCCAGACCAGTGGTTCTGTCGCAACAACCCAGACCTCTCCCACAAGTAGGTCATGGCTTTTTTCACATTTTACAATACATCGAGTCTTGTGTCTGATTGGATACAAATTGATAGCCTGTTTGAATTCAAATTATTGATAGCATTTATATTGGACGTCTTGACTGTCAGCTGTTATTCATTGTAAATTTCATGCACTTGAATTTTCACGAACTATTGACATGTTGGGGTGATTAGTCCAACACATGTTTATACATATTGTTAGTGTAAAGTGTATTTATCATTGCTACTGGAAATGCGCTATGGAAATAATGACAATAGAGAGTATTTATACAGCGCTTTTCCATGCTCTACAGCAAGCTCAAAGCGCTTTACAGCCACTAATACCCCGACAGACCTGTTTCATTCCAGAGCCTCCTCAACCTCCTGGGAGGCATACTGGTAGTGCTGCCTTGGTCGGCGCCCGGCGCTCATACCAACATACTACTAACAAGATCTTCCACTGTCTATAGTCAGGTACCCATTTTACACCTGGATGAGGTGACAAAGTACTTTTTCTAAGAGTACACCTGGTGGTGGATAAGAAGGCCAACGCTCTGACCACTTCGCCACCAGAATACTCCAACTTATTATTAGTTGAAGAGAAGAAAAATAGATTCTGATTGTGATCTATTTTTATTATTGTCATTACTTTTTTCTTTGTGACAATCAGTCGATGTGACATCCCAGAGGAGCCAGAAGATGAAGACCTGGCAGTTAGGAGGACTTACGACAAAACATTCAAAAGGAAAAGGTAAGAATTCTAGATAGTTTCTCAACTCTCTGAACTCTTTTTCAACCCAGACAGCAAATTGAGAGCATGATAGCTCAATGGTAAAGCGTTCAGTGGACAAGTTTAGTTCTCACCTTGTTTGTCCCCCCCCCCCCCCTCTGATCTCCTTGATTAATGTTGTAGAGCTCTTGAGTCTTCTTGTGTTAAAGACCCCTTGGTTGTTGGAAATTGATGAAGAGTAGGCCAAGTTATAGTCGCTGGCTGCCTGGGCCAAAGTCAAAATGAAAAATATTGTAAGTTTACCTGTACCTGTTGACAGACCAGTCATATTTCATATGAAATCTTTTACCAAAAAAAAACACACTTTCAAAGCTGAAGGACTACATAGAGTATGACATTCTTTCTAAACTGTTTTCCAGAGGAGAACTGAAGAGAAGACAACAGCTGGAAAAGGAAAAGGCTGAGATGCTGAAAGTAAGTTAAATTCAATTACAGCACGAATTGCGTATAAATCTTGTCCTATTGTGTCTTTTCTTATATTGCTGTACTCCAGAGTCAGATTTCAACTATTTTAGAAACAACGCCTCAAATAATAATAATAAGTGTCTTCATGTTCAACACTTGAAAGTGATGCTTGTTCAATCCTTTTCCCCCATGTTTGCCTTCTAATCTAACTCATGTTTGAAGACATGGAGGTACATAATAGACAACTAGGCTCAGAGTCAGAATGTCATTTCTTACCATTTCCGACTTTATCCTATGTTTAGGGATAGGGTTGACCAAGAATGCTATTTATTATTATTACTCTTTCTTTTTAATGAGCTGTTTGTTTATTATTCATTCTTTTGTTTATTTATTTATTTATTTGTTTATCAATGAATTAATTAAATGCTATCATCATATTTAAAATGTAATCTATATTATGAAATGTTCAAGTCTGAGAGGATTGTTGAATAAAGGACTCTCATGCTCTTTGTCACATGCAGAAACAGCGATTGATGGAGATGGACCATGAGCTGAAAAAGAAGGAGGCAGAACTAAAGGCCATGGGGGGAGCTCCATTTGTAAGTGTTACACCATTAGGTCATGCAAGAGGAGGGGCCTACGTGTTAATGTCCGTCATCTCCTATTAGAGAGGGGTGGATAGCCAGTTTCCATGAACATTTTTATGGTGTTTGTTAGTTCAATCATAGTGAAGAGTTTGGGGGTGAGTTTTGTCACCTGTAATGACACAATTAGGTCATTTTTCCTTATTCCTGAAGGATGCGCCAGACTAGAGTACATGTATATTATATATACAACAAAATAGTGGTCAACCTTACAAACAAAGCAAACCACCACAGTCCTACACCAATAATTGACTTCACCTCACTAACATTAACAATGCCGTTATAGCAACTAACCAACCGGGGTCATTAACAGAAAGTGTGGCGTAGGGAAAAATAGAAGAAAACAAAAAAAGGTCATATAAGAGATGGGACCAACGGCTTAGTGTTCGTCTCCGAGAAGAGACACTTTAACTAGTTCAAAGGACATTGCAGCCTCTGATTATCCTTTATTTGAAAATATTAAGTTGGGTACTATGTTTTCTTTGTTCTGTGTCCTCCTTCTCTCTCTATCTGTCCCAGTCAAACTCTCTTCATCTTTTATTGCTTCCTTCTGGGGGGGGGGGGGGGGGGGGGGGGGGGGGGGGGGGGGGGGGGG
>JAUELK010036593.1:0-13415 GCA_031471215.1 Gastropteron pacificum | reverse complement strand
ACTCTCTAGCAATAGGGGGAGGGGGTGGGGGAGGTTGTGGGCGGGGCCTCATACTAGCGGGCCGGCCTAACGTGTGTGACATGCCCGAGTGGGCGGGGCCAGGCTGAGGGGGGACCTCTGCAGCACCAGGACTAGCCGGGCTTGTGCTCCACCCGTCACCCATCTCACTCTCCTCATCTGGCAAACTACCTGCATTGGGCACACCGGCCAGGTGGAGATTTCCTCCCGACGCTTGCATCGTCCCTGCCGACGCTGACCTCTGGTGACCTTTCCCTGCCGCAGCGACCTCTGGGTTCAAGGTCGGGGGTTGTCGCGGCCTACCTGGGGGTGGCGGACCAGGTCTGTCTGGTGGGGGCATGGAAGGTCGGTGACCGCCAGGGGCCGTCTGTCCGTGAAATGATTTTGACGTCCGGTCAGCAAGAGAGGTGGGTGCGATGGAAGTCTCGCCTATGGTGGACTCGGGGGACGCCAGGGGGGCGGGGCGGGCTGGGTGAGGGGGGGAGGGGCCAGTGGCGGCCGTGACCATGACAGAGAAATGCCTGTCACCAGGTGGGGGTGGGGCGGGCTTACGAGACATGCGGCGCTGGATTGAGGAGTTGCCCAACTCAGGGCTGGAGACACAGGGGAAAAACGATTACTTCAGATTTTGACAAGACAACTCGTCTCTTTGACTGACTTTTTTGATTCTACAAAGCACTGTATGTTCCGTTTCTGTGGGTTTTAAAGGCAGACTTCGATACTTGCAAACTTATAATAAGCTGTATTTTACTGCCATATAGTATTTGTATGTTGCGATTGCACTAACAATGCTTTGGGGGTCACCTGGTAAATCATAATATGTATGCCATACCTATGTGAAGGGTGTGTCATATGTGAACACGCATGTGTGTGTGTATCCTATGCCCTACCTGTCTGAGGGGTGTGGCAGACTGCCAGTGGAGGAGCTGATGGAGGAAGGGGACATGTTGGAAGTCTGGGAGTAGCTGGCGGCCTGGACACCTGCGCCTACCTGTAGACACACAGAAAGGGCACGACAACATTTACTACACAACTTTATTACATTATTAAAAAATCCTCTAAAGACAAAAAGCATTAGTTCTGTAACAGTCTGGGACAACACAGGAGGAGCTCTTTCCGTTGTCTGGATCCTGTAAAGAATTATGTATCTTTCTATTTTCATTTGATGCATGTAAATGTAAAACAGGTGGTAACTACTAACATTGGAGATGCTCTCATTGTAACTTGTCAGGATAGCCTACACTGGATCCTGTAAAGAAAATCACATTTATCAATACTATTTATTTGTTTGTTTAATGGTCATTGAGTGCATGTAAAACCAGGTGGTAACATTGTAGATGTTCTCATTGTAAGTTGTGAGGATAGCCTAAGAAATATTTTGCCTACGAAATGTTATGATCAGTGTCTGTAAGTTGTGTCGATAGCCTAAGAAATGTTTTGATGAGTGTCTAAGTTGTGTGGATAGCCTACGAAACGTTTTGATGAGTGTCTGTAAGTTGTGAGGATAGCCTAAGAGTGTCTGCAAGTTGTGAGGATAGCCTAAGAGTGTCTGCAAGTTGTGAGAATAGCCTAAAAGTGTCTACAAGTTGTGTGGATAGCCTAAGAGTGTCTCTAAGTTGTGAGTATAGCCTAAGAGTGTCTGTAAGTTGTGTGGATAGCCTAAGAGGGTCTGTAAGTTGTGTGGATAGCCTAAGAGTGTCTGTAAGTTGTGAGGATAGCCTAAGTTTGTCTGCAAGTTGTGAGGATAGCCTAAGAGTGTCTCTAAGTTGTGAGTATAGCCTAAGAGTGTCTCTAAGTTGTGAGTATAGCCTAAGAGTGTCTCTAAGTTGTGTGGATAGCCTAAAAGTGTCTGTACGTTGTCTGGATAGCCTAAGAGTCTCTAAGTTGTGAGTATAGCCTAAGAGTGTCTCTAAGTTGTGTGGATAGCCTAAGAGTGTCTGCAAGTTGTGTGGATAGCCTTAGAGTGTCTGTAAGTTGTGAGGATAGCCTAAGAGTGTCGTAAGTTGTGTGGATAGCCTAAGAGTGTCTGTAAGTTGTGTGGACTGACCTGTACGTGCAGGCCATCCGAGTGGTTGTGAGTTCTGTCTCCCACCAGACTCTGTGTGCCAGAGTCATGCTCATCCTCGTAGTAATGCTCCACACTGTTAAAGTCCAGCTCTGAGGGACACACAACAACAATGTAATTCAACAATTTATTATCAATAGGGAGCATTTCTATCGGTTGTATTACAACAAAATATACCATACTTAGTCAACTAAAAATAAGGGGACTTTATATTGGTTATATTAAAACAACACAAACAACATTACAATGCGAACATTGGTTCATCCTCTTACTGTTTTCTGAACATAGTTGAAACCTGTGGTCCTTTGTTCAATGAGGAATCCACATAGAAGGTCATATGGAATACGTCATACAAACATTATCCCTTCCCTAGAATCCTAAGTCACCATATCAAGAAGTAGGTGTAGATTTAAGCAATGAGGAGAAACAATAAAATACATCATTGAGTTGTTCAATATTTGCATAAAAGACATTAAATACTGAAGACATGTTTTGGAGCATTGTGACCAATGCTAGATGATTCATGATACATATTTGCTTTACAAAGTCTTTTGGAGCATTAAGAAGAGGTGGTGGGCAATATTTGATGTGATTTCAAAATATTTTGCTCATCAAAAAAGGGTAAAATGAATGACGCACTATTCAGCAAACAGTTATTTGCATGTCTGTGTCTACCTCTATTCCTTCTATACCCAGTAACATTTTAGTCTGTATGTTAATCATTTAAAAGAAAACAAAGAAAGATGCTTAGCCCCTTGAAACTCCAAATGGGGAAGTAAGAAAAATAGCTCCAGGACCTGTCAATAATTCCCAAAGTTTGAACATGAAGAGGAAGAGAAAGCACTGAAAGATGTACGCCGTTGGCAAGATGGAAAAGGGAAGAAAATAACTCAACAACAGGAAAGAGGTTGGAAAAAACAGAACGAAAGGAAATAATAGTGTCAGTAATAGAATCACTAAGAAGAAAAAAAGGAATAACAATTTTTTTCTAAAGTTGAAAGCAAAATTCACAATACATTAATGCATCAATATGTCTGTATCAAAGTCAAGTAATTCTACAACTCTATTTGTAAATTACATTGCGTATAAGTGTATAAGAAATAGTGTATATGAATTATATCTACTAAATGTATATGGGCTGCAGGACTCAAGAAGAAATACAAAACAATAAATGCATAAATGTCAAGCCCTCCAAAGCTACCAAAGCTTCTTACAACTAACTCTGACACATTCGATATCTCAATCATGACGACAAAATGTATACAATCCCTTAGGTACATGGATTGACTGGTAACATTGTTACACAACGGTTGCCAAACCATGCCTAGCCAGATGGCTGCTGTTCGAATGCCAGGCTTTGACTGCTTCACCATGCAACTACATGCAAGACAAACTGATTGACTAGGAGAACAAAATTGGTGAGATTTCAATGGTACTCTTTTATAACTTAAGAGCATGATATGCACATTCCAATAAAAGACAACTGAACTTCTCATAGTAAATTGATACATTTCTGATGTCAGTTTTTTGGTTGTTTATTTTTTCAATTTTGTTCTGACATTTTTTTGCTGTCATGTTGCATACTTGTTTATACAAAAATATCTAAATTGTAATATTTTGCCAAACATGTAGTACATGAGTAGAGAAACCAAACAGTGAGTTGTCATTGATACAAATACTAAAGGGAAGTAGCAGATGGATATGATCATAGATAGAAGATGGAAAATCCACAGAAGTTAGCTCAAAGTACCCTTAGGCAAAAGTGTACAGAATCACACACAGGGCTAAATGGTGGTGGTAGGGGAATGTTTTTTTTTCAATATAATATAATATAATAAGATGCATATTATACACACAATAGTCCAATATAGAAATAATAACATTACTGTTGACAACATTTATAACAATAAATATTACACTGCAGTGAATGTATCAACAATAGAAATAAGTGTATTGGTAATTCAGAATCAAACACATGAATAACAGCTCTATCATGCCTTAAGCAAACCATGCGCTCAGTTCAAGTTGAACAAAGCAGCCTACTGAAGTTGAAAAACACTGAATGTGTGATGCGTCAACTAAGCAATGTGGTGTTGTATCTAGATCTACTATTAGCAATCAGTGAGCCATTCTTTTTATTATTTTAATGCATTTTAAAACATTTCTTACTACATTATTTGTAACTACAAACAGAATCCAGTAATGCAAGTTTAGAATATAAGTAGCCATCATGAAGCTCTAAACATAAAATACAAGCAAATTACAAGCATCAAATGTGACCACAACTGTTATTATTCTGTTTTCCAAAATGCATCTGACCTATCAAGAAAATGTTCATTTTCTAAACATGCATTCTGTAAAATGTCATCTTTCATTCAACCCTAAGTAAAGGAGGTGTTAAATATTACATTATGACTGTACAACTTGTGTGTGCCTAATGGATGCATCCGTTATTTAGTAAGAGTGTCAAATCAGTCAAGAGGATGTGTTCAATGCATATTGAGTGTCTTAGAAAGTCTGAGAGTTAAAGTATTGATCCTCATTTCCATTTTTAATTATCATCTTCTTCATTTTCTTTTGTCTTCGTCTTTCTTCTTCATTTTTCTCTTTTTCTTCATACTTATTCACTCAGACGAAGCTAAACTCGGTCATGCATAGATTAACAAGACTGACCTTGAGTCAGAGTGAGGATTTATCTGATGTGCTGATCAGATTTTAGCAGAGTCAAATAGAATGAGAGTGAGCAGCACCATTGCGCAGACATGACAATCATAGAGAAGGAAAGAAAGAGCTTACATATTCACTCATGAAAAGAGCATATAGAATTCAATCAAATGGTGTAGTGTACAAGAGCAGGAGTCCCCCATGTAACCTGTGCAGTGAGCTCTCAATCCTTACATAACTAAATCTACTGCATTTGCAAGCTTTTTTGTTTCTTAAACATTCAATCCATCCATTGTATGCTTTTCATCTTTTTTGCTGTTCATTTCATTTCTTTCACTAAGCTGATTATATTATTTCTTCATGTCCGGAGGGGTCTTGTGATTGCATTGCATAATTACATGAACAATGCGGTCAATTTGAAGGCCCTCCAGTCTCAGGTTGCAGAGCTAGATTGCCATAGCTCTGTAGGTCTGTTAAGACCATTTGACGAGTGAATAACTCCAACTTGTGCCTGATCGCAACAACAATAAGCGTTCAACATAACAATTGTCATTTCTTTTAAGAATTTCCTTTCATAAACGACGAACACACAATTCAACAACTGGATTATAACTCAAATTACTTCCTCTTCTTATGACCATTACCACTGTTATAATAACATCATTTCCTCAGAAACCCTTACTTTGACTGTATCAATACAATGTCTGTTTGTTTCCTGTGTCAAGTGTGTTCACTAGAATGTGCTGTCAAGTGTGTCATTGTCATTCCAACACATCTACTTTGTGACCTGTGATGGAGTGTTAACTTACATTTAGTCTTTTTGGCCTAATTGGTAGTCTGCAGCTATGATCAACAAAAGAAGATGGAACTATATTAAACAAAGTCCCTTGGTAGTATCTTTGTTCCATAGAAAATGATATAAATCATAAGTTATGAAGAAAAAAAAAGACTTACAATTTTGTTAAGAGACATGAAAACATGCGTTTAACAAAACATATTTACTAAAAACTGAAAACCTAGCAAAACGGGAGAAAATGAAAAAAATGATGTTAAGAAGTTGAAGGGTCAGGTTAGTTTCTTGTCACAAAATGCCACTTGGTACAGCAAAAATTGCATCCAGACATCAAAAACTGGGATAAGAGGATAAAACAAGTCTGAAAGCTCAGTGATTGGCAGCCATCCATAAGCCAACAGATTTGTAGCATTTCAGTTTGGGTTGACAATTGTAAGCACAACATTCCAATTTTGGCTGATTTTAAGCACAACATTCCAATTTTGGCCGCTTTTAAGCACAACATTCCAATTTTGGCCGACCTTAAGCACAACATTCCAATTTTGGCCGACCTTAAGCACAACATTCCAGTTTTGGCCGACAGTTTTAAGCACAGCATTCCAGTTTAGGCCAAAAAGTTTTAAGCAAAGTATTCCATGAAAAGTTGCCACTTTATCAAGACTTAATTCTGGCATGTCAACAGCCAAAAAGTTGATGCACTACAGTCAACCATCATTCCATAGATTACAAGGGTATTGCAGGGACAGTTGAAAGTTTGGGCTTTGCATTCCAGCATCACCGTATACATTTAGATAAAGGGGCATTCGAGTAGCATTCAAGAAGCTTCGATTCTATCATTCTTCTCATTTTTCGTTTGTTTGCTTTTAGTGGTTATTTTATCGATGCAATCACAACATTCCACAGGCCAAGAGTCTTGAGTAGAGTTTGAGAGGTTGGGTCATTCCATGGGGTGCTCTAACCTGGTCTGCGTAGCCTGACGCCTGTCTCTTTAGCCTTGCTAGATTTCTCAGTCTGCGCTGTGGGGCTCTGGTCTGCATGGTGGAGGGCTGCCTGACGGAGGGCTCTCTGCTCTTTGCTGGGACCAAAAGTGTGCTTGGACGTGGCCTCCTGATGATGTCTTTCTTCACCTCTCACCCCCTCACGTCTCATCACCTCCCCACCATACATAGCCTGTACGTGGGTGTTGTAATCTGGAGTTATCTCATCCTCCCCGACGCTCATCCGAGAAAAGTTTGCGGGGAAAGCATCCTCATTATTCATCTTTCTAGAGGACACTTGCGCTCCTTTCATGCTTTGACTGGCAATTTCTCCCTCACCCTGCATGCCTATGTTGTGAGAACCGTCTCCTTTGTCTTTTTCATTCTTACTACTACTGCCACATTGACGAAAAGACTTGAGACCAGAGACTGGGGCATCCCCTTTACTTGCTGAGCTACTGGGTTTCTGAGTCAGATGGTTTGGACCAGTGGGATCCTCTCTTAGTGGTCTGTGACTGCTACAGCCAGACTGAGCTTGTAGTGCTGAAGAAGACATACCACTAGACTGGCCTGAAACGTTATCTCTATGGATTATACCACTAGAGCTTCCTGACTGAGACATGGGGGCTGTGGTCATCCCATCTCCTTTTTGACCCATGCTTGAGGTCATCCCATCCCCCTTCTGACTCATGCCAGGGGTCACTGAGCGAGGCATCATCCCTGAGGAGTGTGGTCCATTTCCAGGTCCTGACTGACCCATGAGGCTAAAGGCTGACCCGTCACATTTGTGGTCAAATCCTGAACTACCAAATCCTTGACCACTGGCTTGACTTAGCGGTCTGGCAGAATGCATGTCCCCCTGACTCGGGGATTTCTTCATCTGAGACCCAGACACTCCGGAAGTCCTTGGTACTCCCGGTGCTTGGCCTAACTGAGAACGGGACAATTTCAAGGGCCTTTGCAGACTTAGGGGCAAAGCCGAATACTGGCTGGTAGGCAAACCCGCAAATTGGCTGGGTGTCTGTATGATACAAGGAGCCGATCCTCTCTTCAGGGAGTGGTACTGGTCTGAGGGGTTGGGTCTGCTCCACAAGGGACTGTGGTAAACTGCGTAGGGCTCTTCAAAGCTGGTGCCACTCAGGGCACTTATGTTTGGAGTGGAGCCGGCCAGGTATTTACTGTGTGCCGTGGCACTGCTGGTTTGTATGGGGAGGGGAGAATGGGAGCCAGACCTGGGTTGCTCTGTGCTAGACACGCCTTTCTTTGATGACCTAGATGGTCTTGTCGGGGGGACGGGGGCGGGTGAGGATTTCTGCATGGACAGACTATCTGTACTAGCTCTAGTGTCTGATTTCTCTACTATGGGCCTAGCTTTAGGACTAGCGCTACTTGCACTGCGGTACATGGGGTTGTGTGGGTTAACAGTGTACAGAATGTTATCATAGTCACCCGTGTTAGTGCTACCTGCCGCGAGACTGACCGCCCCGTCAGCAGAGAGGTTAGTGCCTTGAGGGGAATCCCCCAAAACACCTTGGTCACCTTTCCCAGCTTTTTTCATCCCGACAGAGGCAGTCAAACTGGGGGACTTCTGCTTAGCTGCAAATTTCTCTGAAAACGGATTGTTCTCATCGTCCGAGCTTTCCTCTTGCGTGATGACGGTTGCCGGGGTGGTGGGCTGTGGCGGGGCTTTGGAGAACGTGCTTTGTGCTTCCTGAGGGAGGAAGCTCTTAGGCGAAATTGGCGCGTTGGAGCCCGAGCTGCTGGTGCGAGGCTTGCTTGACGGGAATGTGGCGCCCGGCTGTGAACACGGGGGAGGGGAACTGCCGTGGCCCGTCAGTACAAAGTCTAGAGCTGCAAGACATGGTGGTGGATAGGAACATAGGGGGAACGTGGTGGAACATGTGCAGGGGAACATATGGCTGAACTTTTGGGGGAACATAGCGAATTGAAAGTAGAAGTGGAAATGACAACACATAGTGATAGAATGGACAGACAAGGTGATAGAAAGGAATGTAGAACAAATGTGGTCTGGAACATATAGGGAACATGGTGGAATGACAGTGGAAGAGGAAGTGACAACACAGAGGAACATGTGAGCATATTTGGAACTTGTGGTGAACAATGAGGAACACGGCTTAAATCATATTAAGAATGGAATATGTGGTGCATGTGTGGAACATATCCATAAACTTATAGGGAACACAGCGGTATGACAGTGGAAATATTGGAACATATAAAAACATTAAGTTAAAGAAATTGACTTTAAAATATCTGCATATATGTCAATATAGTGACAGTGCAAGAGACCTTCTACAAGATAAAAGAAAAACCCAATCAGATGTAGATTTAATAGATTCAGTATCCAACCCAGGAGGATAGTACTACATACAGAATATCTTTTGAGAACATTTGTTGATTGCATATAATAGTAGATGAATATTAAGAGGGGGGGGGGGGGGAGACTTTTCAGGGGAAGAGTAAAATGGAGTGATTATTCATGAATGGTTACATGACATGCACTTATAGCCAAAGGAGTTTAGAGCTATTGTCGATAAGAAAACAGAGTAACAAAGAAGCCACTGAAAAGCACCATCAGTAATGAACAGGTCGTAAAGGGTGTTGAATAAAGTGTGTCTCTTTAAAAATTGATAGATAAAACAGATTTTCAAAAAAGCTGAACAACATTGACTAAGCAACTGACTGTAGAGTGTAGTAAAACAACACTGATATCACCCATGAAATAATGACTGTGCTTGTAAATGAAAAAGACAAAAATGACACAAGGCCCACAAAGCTAGTGTACACCAACAAACACAAGCCACTGTGACAATAGAAAACAACAATTATAATAAACACCCCTGAAAAGCTCAGGGCAAGACATACATCATGAAGTATGACAGCGTGAAACTAGATATCATTGACTATCGCACTCCGATGACCCGGCTTTTTCTTTTCTTCTGCTGTTGAAAGTTTGCTTAATTTCTTCTTCATAACAGGGAAAATTGGCTTAGGATCTAGGGCATTGACCAGTTTGGGATGGCAAATACAGCTTTGGGAAGTAAAGAAGAACAAGAACACAAAAGACAACATGAATGAATACAAAATATGAATGAATTAATGAATGTTCAAATAAAAAGACAAAAAAGGTGCAACAATTCGTCTGGGGAAACTCGACACCAATGGCCTCAAGATACTGAACACAAGCTTCTAGAGACTGAAAGGGTAGGAAGGAAGATAGAAATACATTCACAACACATTGTGCAAAACTCAAAAATACCAAAAAGTACAAACACACACACACACACACAAACAAACACACACACACAAAGCTTGTGAACAGTGCAGCTGAGGCACATGAATAGAAAAACTTGCTGGACCAATCAAAACATACAGTGACCGCCAAAGGCTACAACATTGTGGCTCACAAACTCAAACTCATGTAATAATAGGAGGAAAAGCCCCTAGGCAACGCAACCACTCAGGATTTCTAGTTCAAGGTAGTTCAAAAACAACAAAAATTACATCATTGAAACCTATCCAGCAGTGAAGAAAGTAGGGTGAAGTAAAAAAGCTAGATACAAATGTTTCCCAAAGCTTTTAGGTCTAGCTCCTGTCAAGGATGTTAAGTTAAAAAATACTAACAAAGCCTTCTCAGCTTTCCTCAGATTTTCATACTCAAACCTTCAAACTTTTTTTATGAAGAAATGAAGCTCTTTCAAATCCTTAGCTGTTGTTTTTTTCTGGCTCACACACACACAAAAAAGAAGACGAATAAAACAATGAAACTACAAAATATGCAGGGCACAACTGAGGAAAAGGAAGTAGCCCCAAATGAACAGGACTGTGAAAGGTATGAGGTGTTGAGGTAAAGCTACTCACCTCCAGGAAAGAACCAGTCTGCGTGAGTGACACATGCCTCGATGATAGCACTCACTGTGCCTGTGGTCTGCATGCTGGGGCTGGGGGGGAGGATGGGGGGACAGTGCCATTATCATACTCTATCTTTGTTAATGTCATCAGCATTGTGGTATTCATCAATAATAATAATAGCCAATTTATATATAGCGCTTCTTCTCATTGAGCTCAAAGAGCTTTACAGCATATTATTACCCCGACAGACCTGTTTCATTCCAAAGCCATCTAAACCTCCTGGGAGGCATACTGGTAATACAGATGTTTGTGTTGCCTTCAGTCTGAATGTTTCATTGTCATCATCTTCATCCACAACTACAGTAGATACATGTACTTCTTGCATTCCCATGACCAGAGTCAGTTGGGGCCAATCACAATGGCAACAGACACCTTGCACAGACGACTTCCTGGATGTCGAACGAGTGGTCCTACAGCCATCTAGAGAGTCCTTGATGACGTCACACATAGTTTGGGCACCTTCACGGCGCCAAGGAAGTCGTCTGCGCAAGGTGCCTAATGTTACCAGGCATGACTTTATCACTCTCATTATCACCATTATCATCACCCTCATCATCATACACAACAATCATTTAAACTTAAAACACTTACGTGTTGCACTCCTCAGACCAGAGCAGGTTGGGTCCAATCACAATGGCAATGTTGCTGGGCTTCATTTTGTTCACGTCACTTTTCTCTGCCAGCTTGGCCAAGAATTTCACCAAATACCTAATAAAAAGAGGAAAAAGATGAAGCATACATTCATGTAATTATATAAAAGTGTTAACATATACATAATGTGTTATCATCCTCCTCATCATCACTACTGTTGTGATAACTTGTGATAAGTCCATGCAGGTTCAAGGTATTCTGAACACAGGTTGTGTGACCAGTTTATACGGCTGTCCAACTCCTTCTTATCAGAGAAAATCGTTGAAACATAGATCCCCCCTCTCCTATGAGCTAACTATGTTGCTACGGTTGTAAAGCTCAAACTCAGTCTCAATCCAAGTAAATGTATATCCAGGAAGTTTACCTTGAAAATGACGATCAAGAGATGTAGAGAGAAGTTGCCTCGAACAAGAGGCTGCTGGATTGAAAAGAGGAGAAGGAGAATATGACTATGACAGCCGCTCACCTGTAGTTGTTGTAGTTAGCTTTGGGCAGTTTGTTGATGACCGTCCACAGAGATTGCATTCTCTGGTCATGGGACGTGTGGCTGTGGGGGGAATACACAGAGAATAGGTATGAGTATGAGATGATGTAAGATGAACATAGTGTCACTATATAAACAGGCAGTTCAAATCCTTCCATAGGGGATTCTGAACAAGGGTTGGTAGTTTAAGTGGCTATGTTACCCGATTGAACATTCAATTTGCCGCGGACAACTTGCTATGATTTTCGCAAACCCATCTGAGCTGTAGAAAAACGAATGTTACAGTGTAGAAGGGAAAGATACTTACGGACTGACTGACTGCATGAATTCATCGTGCAGTGCATAGGTGAGCAAAGGCTCAGGAAGCTCTCGCAGATATTGCTTCAAGGCACCTGAAAAACATAGTCAAGGGGTGAGTGCTGCACTACAGACTACGTGTACATAATATGATGACAAAAAGAAGAACTTTAATCCTAATAACTGATTTGGAAACAGTTGTGTCTCAAATATTTTTCTTTTTTTAAATTATAAATTACGACAGTTTCATTGACTTGCTGTGATATGTTCGCTGTCAATAAGGACAAAGCCAAAAGCAGATTCAAAGAATTTACCCCCTGTAAGAGACTACACACAAATACACTTTTATGTCCTTCCAAAAGTATAGAACAAAAGTATTTACATTGTCTTACAAGTTCTTAGACAAAATCAGAATCATTAGTATTCAAAGTTTTCTCTTTCTTCATTGTTGTACGACTGCTATAAACTCAGACAAAGCTCAACTCAGTCAGGTGTAGACTGTCCCTGCATTATTGGCTGTTTATATCTAAGTGTGTACAAAGTCACAAACCTGCAATGATATGTGGGTCAGTGCTGAACTCTGACATGTCGACTGCTGTGGCGTCAAAACTGGCCTGAAGAGAAATTGTGACAATTACTGTAAAATAATCATCATTACAACAATAAGAATGATATACAGTTATTAAAAAATAATATCAAAAGGATCACTTTCAAAAGTAAAACCAATTCAATTTGCATAGACGTTGACAGGATACAATCATTTCTTTTGTCTGTGATGTTGAAGTTAAAGAAAGCAGAACAATGAGATGGCATAGGATGGGGGAAGCAAGGATATTTTTATCTTACCTCTTTTTTGTGTGCTTATCTTCAGTTAAAGAAAGCATAGATAAGTTACAAAAAAAGAGAATAGTTTACATTCCTTGAGACCATTTGCATCATTCTAACACTTGTCCTAAATCCACTGTACGTTACTAGTAGTGTGTTCAGTAAGCATCAGCTTAATAACCAATAAATAAGGTTAAAAACCACCAAAGTGTTCCATTCCTACCTTCAGCTTTTTCAACTTGATAGCAGACCCAGCTATCCGGAACAAGCCCTGCAAAGAATAAGAGTAACAACAAGATGAAAATGTTAACACAACAGTAACAAGATGAAAATGGTAACACAACAGTAAAAAGATGAAAATGGTAACACAACAGTAACAAGATGAAAATGGTAACAACAGTAACAAGATGAAAATGGTAACACAACAGTAACAGGGTGAAAATGGTAACACAACAGAAACAGGGTGAACATGGTAACAACAGAAACAGGGTGAAAATGGTAACACAACAGTAACAGGGTGAAAATGGTAACACGGCAGTAACAGGGTGAAAATGGTAACACAACAGTAACAAGGTGAAAATGGTAACACAGCAGTAACAGGGTGAAAATGGTAAGACAACAGTAACAGGGTGAAAATGGTAACACAACAGTAACAAGATGAAAATGGTAACACAACAGTAACAGGGTGAAAATGGTAACACAACAGTAACA
>JAUELK010036592.1:0-23130 GCA_031471215.1 Gastropteron pacificum | reverse complement strand
CCGCCGCGAGTTTAATATTGTATTTGGTATTGTAATGTATTACGGTATCGGATGTCAGTATTTAGTATTTGCCCACACTTATCGCACTAGTCAACAACATATAGGCACGACAGTAAACCTCAGGTTTGCCATTTGTTGTTGATTTTCATTTAAAAAACAGAAACCTAAAACCCCCACCCCCGGGAAAAATGACACACCACCAGCGACCGCTGTCGGTAACCAGTCCCCACGGTTTATTCCTGATCAGTCCTGAAGCCTTTTCCCATGACTGGATGTGGCCGCAAGGCAGCAGAAGTCCTCTCTGTATATATGATATGATGAGCCTGCAGTCATAATTGGAAGTAGAAGAGAGGTTTGAAATCAAGTTTTCCTTCTCCCATGAGCTGGCTTCCCAGGCTGACAATCACCATCTACCCGAAGCTACTGGTTTTATCTTAAGGCTCCAGTGCCCCACCTTTGCCCTTCTGTCAGTAGAAGCAGTTCCATCAGACTTCTAAGCCTCACAAGCAGGCTAGGAGCTGGACTTGGTTGTCAGAGGCTATTTTTGAGAATGCGGGCCATTGGAAGCACATTTTTAGTGACAGTGGGAGCTTATCCCCACTATCACCCTCAGCTATAAATACCTTGGAACACTACTAGTTTCGGTTTTTAGAGAGAGATTGGAGTTGTTACAGGGAGGGCCCAGTACTTAAAAATGGTGTCCCCAGTGGATATGGTCACTGGATAGAGTATAGGAATAGTGGGGGGGGTGGGGGGTACAATCAGTCAACAGAATGGTGGAGTGGAATGTAGTGTATCTAGTATTAACTAAAAATACAATATGACAGTCAATTACATTGCCATGTTTCTTAATGTCAAAATCATAATTCAAAAGTATTTGTTTTGGCATGGAAATCTTTGTTTCAACTTCAACAGGAGAATCACAATGGAGGGAACTTTCAAGAAAGTGCTTCAGAAGCGAATGTACGACTTACTGTCGCATAGATATGGCATTCTCTGCGTGTTGGCAGGATCCTTCCTTCTCTGCATTTCAGCATTCCACTTTGGAGAGGTAAATATGATACTGTTCTGTTTTTTGTTTTCTTTGTTCTTTTGTTGTCTTTCCTTTTTCATATTTATTGCTTTAAAAAACAAATTTTTTAAAGTAATCTAATCAGTTGTCAAACCTGTTTAATTAAAACATTTTGTTCTAAAGACCAAAGCTTTGTGGCTGAAGATGTTAAAACCAACAATGAAATTTCAAATGGGTGACCATTTAGATTGTGTGGGCAGTTCACTAAGAGTGTAAAAATCAATCTCAAAATAGAAAGATCATTGACATTGTCTCAACATTGTCATGAGTTCTCTTGTACAGGTTTCTTTTTGTATATTCTCCACTGATTAAATTGTTTCTATCCTGACTATCATAATTCTACTTGATATCCGCAGGCATGGTTGGAATGGAGTCAAGACAAGTACGCTGTTGTCTTTCACTCATACAGAGACAACATCATCGGCAGATCCTTTAGAGACAGGTCAGGTTATTGTTAGAAATTGTTCTGTTTCAAACTATCTTTCCTTTAGAATGATACATACTTGTACTTGTATACTGTCAAGAATGCTTGAATTATTTTTGACTTCATGTCTTTGAATCTCTTTGTAACTCAAAATTGAAGGGTTTTTTTTCACTTCCCTCATATTCTTCACAAACAGTTTCATTTTATCCTTTTTTCTGAGCAAGAAAATCTTGAACACTTTTTAGAGCATTCTAAAACTGGGTGTTTGTACAGTGGAGTCACTTAAAATAAACTCCTTGGGGACCAGTCTTAAGCAAGGTTTACCATATCATGGTAGAAAGAAAGCAAAAACGGACCTCACAAAACTTTTTTTTAAAAACAAGATTTCATCGTATGTGAGTTTATCTGACATGGACTCCACTGTATTGAATTCGTTGTCTCTCCCAGGTTGTCTGTTCCTTTGCCCATTGATGTTGTGTACACATGGGTCAATGGCACGGATCCTGCCATGATTCAGCAGCTGGAGATGCTCCGAGTGGCCATGGAACAGAAGCAGAACTTGACCAGGTACAGGAGACTCTGAGTCATAAGTACTTGTAAAGTACCAACATAATCAGTTAAATTACTAATGCTAACCCTGTAAACACAGACCAACTGAGGAATACCTTCAAATTCTACTACATGGCATTGGGCCAAAGAGCAAGAGCTTAACGACGGCTGGATTTGAAGAAGATTGCTAATGTTGATAACCAACGTCTCCCATTCTCAATATTGGATGCAGACTGCAGAACAAATTAACTGTTTTCATGATTCAACCATTTGGAAGAAACTTCGGAGCATCTTATTGACTTCTATTCCATCTATTTACTTTCTTCGCTCTTGTCACAGCTATGCACTCTTTTTTTTCTTTTTTATAAAGAAAATTCATGATTGGTTGTTACATTACATGTTGGTAGAAATTATACTTTTAAAAAAAGATAAGAAAAAGGGGAGAAGACGGGTCAACTGTTGGATGAGTTGACAAACATGATGTTTCCTTTTTTTACCGTTAAGCGGAGATGGGTGTTATGCTTGACTAGATTACTCTACATCAGATCCTCTCACATCATATTGTATTGAAGATCTCTTGCACTTTTTTCTCCAACTCTGAATGAAGAGTTGATCTGTTTTAAGACTGATTTTTGGAATTTATTTCACTCTCTCACAAAAAGACTTTGACTCTTTTCTTTTAATCACTGGGAAGATTTTCTAGTGTCCAATTCTCACTTCTGTGATGTTTTATTGGTATTTTTTGAATAATGAACATATTAACCAATAACATGGAAATCATTTTTGGGGGGTATTTTTCTTCTAGTTTTATGATATTTCTTAAGATTGCATTTGTGGGTGACTTGAATTTCAGTATTTGACAAGTTTAGTTTCATGAAATGCATCAGTTGTTATTTTCTTTCTGTTTCAATGCCTCTATGCAAGAGACCAGCATGCACATACACCAATAAATAAAGCTGACCTGTACTAACATCTTACACTAATGTGAAGATTTCTGCTTATATGGTGTTAGAAAAGTTATAATGATACTTCTCATTTGTATATAGTGCATTCCCTGGCCCGAAGAGCTCAATGCACTTTACAGAATATCATTCTTTGTGGAAAAGGGTATACAATGCGATACAATAGAATTCTTTTATTGGTTGCAAGACTTCTGGCCTTACTTGTCTCACATACTCAATTCACTGTTTTCTTGTAGCGAGAATGATCCAGCCAATGGGTGAGCTAAGTCATTGTGTTGCCACAGGCTCAAGTTCTTGTCTTGTTTGTTACAGACGCACATTGGTGTGAAAACATGTGATGAGACCTGAGCATGTTGCCCCCCCCATCCCCCCCCTTTTACCTCCAAGCATGTTACGGTGGCTATTTCCATTGCTCAAAACTTCAAGCTTCATCTTCATTTTTATTTTTTTATCTGTGTCAAGAATTTCTTTTATTTGTTAAATTGATGAGTCATTTATATAATTATTCAAAACAGGGAAACATATTTTGATGCATAGTACTTATCAATACATGTTTCTTTTCTTTTTATTTCCCTCTCATTGAGTGATTTTTTTAAACGATCTTGATCTTAATTATACATGTAGTATCAATATGGCACATCGATGCTCTAGTTGAGTACTAATACATCTGACAGTTTTCAGGGATGCGGATCTGCTGTTTTTTTTCCGTTCTTTTTGTTGTTGTCCTGTTTATGGTAAGAAAAAAAGTGTGTGTTGGTCTTCTGTGTTTCTTTTTCTCTTTCTTTCTTGTTGTCTCTACTTTTTTGTGTGTGACCGTGGCATCCCTGAGTGTTATACCTAACTGGGCAGCAATATGTGATGTTATGTAGGATCTACTTTGAAGATGAACAAGTAGACCTTTTTGCACAAGTAGAAAGTTTTCATGTTTGCTGTCTGCACTTGATTCAAATTTCAACAGTTAGTTCCAAATTGTTATAATTAGTAACATGACACCTTTATTTGTTATAGCACATGCATCCGCACACGTTTGAGTTGTTCAGCTAATATACAACAACAAATTATTAGACTTGCTTGACTTTGGGCTCTTGATTCCACTCGGAACGTAGGGCTGCATGATTGGTGTTAAGAAATGTATGTAATTGCAAAATTTGTCCGGCCTATTGGAAAGGGGCAAACATAGATCTCCTCTACTAAATGTAGTCTATTTCACTGTTCCAGTAAACTGTTGTCAAGAGTTTCATCCTACACATGTGACTCCTTTGCTTTCTGTCTTAAGAAAAAAAACTCTTTTTTCCCTTTCATATTGATGTTAGTTTATTTATAGCCTCGGACAACAGATATCTTTATGTTGTTGTTGTTGTTCTCCGCTGTCTGATATCTAAACACAGTTTCACTTTGATTGTTACGGAGACAAAGATACAGAATTATATTTAGATACCCTGGTAATGACAGAATCGCATGTTATTGCTTTAAGACTTGATTGGTAGAATAATACTCACTTCATTCTAAACAAGGGTGTGGTAGTTGATTTTTGTTTTCAATTACAACAAATCATGCACCGTGAACTAATACAGGCATGTGAGTGGACACAACCTAGTGTTAACAATTGCAAAAACAAAGGTAAACATGATTACATAATAATGCGTCATGGAGACTGAATGGCTTGGACTGGGCTGAGAGGTACAGAAAATGGTCGCCTAAGTGCAAGACTCTGCTTTTATAAGTCATTCAGTCTACAAGACCTCAGAGAGCAGCTACTCCCTCCATCCCCTGACCTAAGCACAACCCTATACACCACTACAGCTGAGGAATACCTCAAAATACTACTACATAGCATTAAGTCGAATCGAAGAGCATGGGCTCAATGATCACTGGATTAGCAGAAGAATAAGTCATTCAGTACACATGGCTTAGATCAGATCTTTTGAACACTTACAGTACTTAATTTTCTGAGAAGCAATACACATTTCAGTTTTGATTATTCTCTTATACACTTTTTATACACTTTGTGGTTTTGGATTTCCCTGCCAGAAGAGCCATTATGTTCATAATATATGTACATGTATTCTAACGAATTCCATTCACCTTTGTTCTGGCATCTGGCTCAATATTGTTGACTCGTCTGCACCTTGCATTGTGCACTTTATGTTTGTCTGTCTGTACTCTGCCAGTCTGTTTGCTGTATTTGGGCTGGGGTCTGTGGTTGAGGCTTTCTTGCATTATGATCACTTTAAATATGGAACAAAGGGCCGTAATTGATTGATTTAATAAATACAATATACCTTTCTCAATATGTGTATCTGCACTGAAAGTCCATTACGCTAATTGGCTCTATAATGGTCATATTTGAAGTTGAATAAATTGGGAAATTTCAAGTTTAGAGAATGATTAAGGAGATCTTGTTTCATTCTACGTGTTACCAATTCAGCCTGATCAATGTACATGTAGTTTTGGTAGAGTCCGTTAACATTACAGACTCTGACATTATATCATTCACATTCATTCATTCCTATATAGCTTTAATGTAGTCGATAGATCATTCAAAGTAGTTATCATGTAAAACAGGACATTCTATTCATGTTTGCATTTTATCTGTAAACTTTTCAACTCTGATGATACAAGTAGGTGTTCATTTTCTTTGATGACAAACAAACCATTATTGTAACAGTCAAAGGGGTTAGATTGAATATTTTCTTTTTGTGTGTACATCTTATAAGAATGAAGGAGAGAGATTTAGTATGCAATATTTTGTTATATCATTAAGACAAGTTAGTCTGTTAAACAGGACAGTAGATAATTAACATCGTTGTGATTGTGTACACAAACTTATGGAATGTGCCACAGAGAGGAGAAGTGCACGTACCTCAACTGTCTGCCCATCGGAGTTCTCCTCGACCCGGCCCTGCCACCCACAGTTACCTCCCTTGGCGACATTGACCCAATTCTCTTTGCCAACGTGACTGCAGTCAAGGCTGTGCCCGACGGGCCCGGGGTTGAGGCAAACTTCACGTTGCTCTCTGTGGGCTCGGAGAGTGAGGGTGAGTTCATGTCTGTTTGGCTCTTCCCTTCCTCAGGCCACACAGTGGCTGAGACCTAATACGTAGCTGTGTTGGTTCTTGAGATTTTGAGATTATAAAAATGATCAATTTTATAATCAAAATCCTTTATGGAGGCCTAAAGTGATTTGATAGTGTATTCATATCATTTCTATCATTCTCCCCTTTTTATTTCCCAGCCAAGTTCATTCTGAACAAAACCCGACATGGATGGCTTCACGAGGGTACCAACTACACAGTCAAACCAGCCTTCTATGTGAGTATACAGGGTCTAGTGGTAGAAAGGTCACAGCTTCTTGCCCCTCCATGATATGGTTTTATTTCTGTGTCTACGGTTGACTATGTGTTTGTATCTATTTGAATTTCTAACAGAATCAGACTCGAGACATGACCTAAAAGAACTGATTTCAACAGCCACAGACAGGACTTGATAAAAACAATGTCCTTTATAGAGAAAAAAACAGGAGTGGCCTTATATACAGTGAAAGAAGAAGAAGAATTTATATTTATGTTTCAACAGACAAGCAATCAACTCCTACCCCATTGCATGTTGATACAATTACAAGACTTACCAGATCCCTAGTCCTAACTCTATTTCTATTTCAATGTCTGTTTTCTATTTCTGTCCCCCACAGACCAGCGACCTACTCCTGCCCCATGGCATGTTGCTCCCAGACCTTGTGATGATGTCAGGTTTCCCCAATCAGTACGGCAGTCCAGAGATACAGCAAGCTGTGGTGGCACATCTCAACGTCACTGACAAACCTAACATACCTGTGAGTCCTAACATACCTAACATACCTGTGAGTCCTAACATACCTAATGTCACTGACAAACCTAACATACCTAGCGTCACTGACATACCTAACATACCTGACATACCTAACGTCACTGACAAACCTAACGTCACTGACAAGCCTAACGTCACTGACAAACCTAACGTCACTGACAAACCAAACATACCTGACATACCTAACGTCACTGACAAACCTGACATCCCTAGCATCACTGGCAAATCTAACATACCTGACATCCCTAACGTCACTGACAAACCTAACATACCTGACATACCCAGCGTCACTGACAAGCCTGACATACCTGTGAGTCCTAACATACCTGTGAGTCCTAACATCCCTAATGTCACTGACAAACCTAACATACCTAATGTCACTGACAAACCTAACATACCTAATGTCACTGACAAACCTAACATACCAGACCTGTAAACATTGAACTTTAACTTTTCTATCTTCCAGGTGGAGCTTCATACAGAGAAAGGGTTGGCCTTATTGTGGCTCACACAGAGCAAGAACTACGAACAGATCACCAAGGTACCAGATATACTTACCTACTTATGCTTATATTCACTTACACTCTTCTCCGTTAGAGCCCTACTGAGGACTTGGCAGTCAGCTGCCTCCATTTGCCTCTTTTCTCTGCTACTCTTTGTGCATCCCTCAGCCTACGGTCTGTCCACTCTGTGATGTTGTTGTACTGTCTGCCTCATATGGCCCGGAGGGGTCTTGTGACTGCATTGCACAATTGTATGAACAAGGGGCCAATTTGAAGGCCCTCCAGTCCCAGGTCGCAGAGCTAGACTGCCATGGCTCTGTAGGTCTATTAAGATCACTTGAAGAGTGAATAACTCATAACTTGTGCCTGATAGCAACAACAACAACAACTAGATACTCTTACTTTTAACAGACAGAGATAAAGAGATACAAGATTATTAAAATCGTCCCATGTCTCAAAAATTATAGAAATGTCAAAAAATAATTTTTTGTTCTTGTTGTTGTTGGGATTTTTACCTTTTTTATCTTTTTATATTCATGTTTCAAACTATGCACTCTTTTACTAGCAGTTGTTCTTTATAACTGAAAAACTCTATCTTCTACTGTTATTACTATTACTGTATGTCGATAGTATTTTTTACTTTTATTGAGTCCTAGTTTGGTGCATCAAAAAGCAGTCTGTGCTTCATTTGTGTAACATTTGTAGTCATAGGGTTGTTGTTGGCCACCTTCAGTCTCGGAAGACTGGTCATTTGTGCCCCACTTTGAGGTCCTATGCATTTCTGCACCATTTTCCGTGGCTGAATAAGCCTATCAATATTAATGTATTATTATTATTATCATTATCATCATTATGTTCATGTTTGTGTGTGTGTCCAGGACAAGAATTTCACCATAGAAGGCAAAGAGATCCGAATGTCTCCCGTCAGGCTGGTCTGGGACCTCAGATTTGTGAGTCATTCTACTTGTGTGTTGTTGTGGTTGTTTTCAATATCATGGATTGTTTTATCCCTTGAACTTGAACACCCTACTTTCAATTGAGGAACTGCTACATGCATTTCTTGTATCTTCCCTTTTTTTTCTCAGGAATTTTAGCAATGTTTTCACACTCATTTAATGAGACATTTTGGTATCTATTCAATATTGACAAATTTGGCTAATCTGATTGCTTACAATAGAAAATCAGAGATCATGAGATTTGCCAAAGTACTGGTCGCTTACAATGGCAGATCGGACCACAATGCTTTCATGTCTTTTCTCCTGTTCTGACCGTTTCTGTCACTCATTTGTGTTCAGGTGGTGACAGATGATGTGGTCACAGCAAACAGATTTGAGGACAATGAGGTAGGAAGGGCTTGTATATTAATATTTTCTTCTTTTCTTTCTTCTTATTTATTCTTATCAAACCATAACTGCACTAAACATGAGGGCTTTCGTAAATTCAACAATTTGAATGTTTTCTGCTGACTGAATACATTGAATTGTGGCGGACAAATTGGAAAAATCAGGCGCTGCTCTGTGGCGACTGCGTGTTGGCTTCAGCGAAAAGCTGAGCTCATAACACTAAGGCAAATTTCCCTGAGAAGTGATGAAGAAAAGGTATACTATACAATACGATAATGATAGTTCTATGAAGATCAACCATAAAGGGAAGTTGTGATAGCCTATAGATACAGCTTTTCTTGATGACTCCTTGACATCTAGCCAAAGAGCAAGGACACAAATGCTACATTAATAGAAGAAGATGAACTTTGTTTTGTTTGTTTAATTATAGTATACGCTAATACAATTCTATTAAAACGCCCTGAGCTTGATGAAGAATGGGACAAAACACTATATAAATGGCTATCTATGATAATAGATGCTGTTATGATATTACATGTATATTGTTTTGTTGTATTTCCACTTAACGGTTAATTGTTTGTGTTGTCTTGTTGCCCAGGAGCTGAGGTATTCCTTGCGGTCAGTGGAGAAGTTTGCCCCATGGGTCCATCACATCTACATAGTCACCAACGGTCAAATCCCTTACTGGCTCAACTTGGACAGCCCTCGCATCTCTGTGGTCATGCATGAGGTCAGTGGCTTTCTTCAGACTTTACAGCAATGTGTTGTTGTTTTGCGATCACACACAAGGTATGAGCTATTAGCTCTTCAAGTGGTCTGATAGACCTACAGAGCCATGGCAGCCTAGCTCTAGGACTGGAGGGCCTTCAAATTGGCCCCTTGTTTATGCAATGCAGTCACAAGACCCCTCCCGACCAGGACAGCGGTGTATAAAGCTGGTTTAATACAAGTAGTTATCATTTAGGCAGCAACAAAATGATATGACATGCAGCCTGATCCAGTCTCACTCTGTGGCATTAACTGACTCACAAACCTTTACCTATACATTGGCAGCTTAAAAACTGCATTGCACTAAGTAGTTGCATAGCCCGGAGACTGCTTTAGTTTTCTTCAGTTGGGAAGGGGAAATATCAAAAGGCTCCCTAGGACAAACCTGACATTGTTTTGGAGGTCTTGAGATCACTTAGGCATTACTTAATAGGAATACAAATCTCAAGATTGATCTGGGGTTTTGTTTGTATGCGTCCAAACTCTACAGGAGATTTTCCAGAACCAGAGCCACCTGCTTACATTTAGTCAGAAACAGACATATCAATGTATGCATGTTTTGTGAAAAGTCTTCTTATATAAATCAAAAGAGAGCTTTTATCCTTTCAAATAAATGTATTGTTTTCTTTGTGTTTTTCCAAATTCTACAGGAGATCTTCCAGAACCAGAGCCACCTGCCTACATTCAGTTCCCCGTCCATCGAGGCAAACATTCACCGTATCCCTGGCCTGTCCGACATGTATCTCTATCTCAACGACGATGTCATGTTTGGACGACCTGTCTGGCCGGACGACTTCTACTCTCACACGGGAGGACACAAGGTTAGAGTCTATTCCTTCTCATGGAAAAAAACCTACTTTGTCACGCATTTCTCACCATACGCAGGTGTAAAAAGGGTACCCGACTATCAGAATGTTGGTATAGGCGCTGACCAGGCAACACTACCAGTGTCTCCCAGGATGTTGAGATGGCGTTGGAATGAAACAGGTCTGTTGGGTTAACAATGTGCTGTAAAGTGCTTTGAGCTTGCTGTAGTGCAAGAAAAAGCATTACATAAATAAGCCATTATAATTATTAGTATGTTTGTATGTTATTGTTCATTGTTGTATGGACAAGTGGTAGGCCTGCTAGAGTTGTTTTATTTATTTCATTACTTTACTATGCCAAGAAGGCTTGGATTTATGAACATATGCATTAGATGTAAATCTCCATTTTGTAGAACAGACACTGTGTTGTAAGTGATGTAAGTTCTGCACTGCATCTCCATTGTTGTCTCTGTGTGTGTGCAGGTGTACCTGACATGGCCAGTGCCAAACTGCAATGAAGGATGTCCATCCACGTGGATCAAGGACGGATACTGTGACAAAGCCTGCAACACCTCGGACTGTGAGTGGGACGGAGGAGACTGCGTCGGTGAGTCTTCTTCGTGGGAAATCTCCTCGTTCCCCCAAAAAATATAATGGCCGATAGGCGCTGCTCTGTGGTGACTGCATGTTGGCTTTAGCGAAAAGCGGAGCTCATAACACTACGGCAAATTTCCCTGAGAGTGGACGAATACAGTGTACAATACAATACAAAACAATACAATACATACTGTACGAAGCAAGGACTAGAGATCATATCATATTGTATTGCCAAGAAACAAAATTTGAAGGAAGGTATAATGCTATCAATAGATGTGATGAAGAATCTCAGAACTGGGTAGACCAACTTAACTTAGAAGTGTAACCAAACTACTACTGGCAAGAAACTGAAGAACGGCACAGCCGGCTCGACATCAGATTATTTTCTTTTGGTCTAAGGGTTGTAGACGAGTGGGGAAGTCGTCCGCGGTTAGTGTTAAAACATGAAATGACTGTGTGGTAAGTCTTAAAACATGAAATGACTGTGTGGTAAGTGTTAAAACATTAAATGACGTTAAGACCAAGCTAGATCAGTGCTGGGAAAAGAGAATGAATCGGGTTTGTCAGGGTAGTAGTGGCTGTAAAGGGCTTTTGGATTGTTTGACATCAGAGTAAATGTTATACAAATTAGAGTATCTCTATAAATATGATTGTTACCACTGATATACCATTAATATGACTCCATGTACTTACAGTAATATTGTTGTCTTGTTAAGGCTCCAAAGGCAGTGTCCAGCTAGGGGCTGGTTTCCATGGTGATGGGATGAGTGGACTGACAGATGTCAACAGTAAGTGAACATATGTGTAGTGGTCTGGTGAAAAGATGGAATTGGAGGAAAATCAACTTTTTCAGTTCTGTGTGGTTTCTGAAACTTCATGAAAAGCTAATCAAGGCACTTATAAAAATGTTGAATTATCTATCAACATTTTTTTTAATGAATTTTTAAAGATGCTAACCAATGGAAACCTGTTACTAAAACAATTAACTATGCTTATATCTCGGAAGTGCTTGAAGCTCCAAGTAGGCGGTTTTGTCTGGCCAGTACACAATATGTGTGATATGCTGGATTGGTTTAGCTACTAGGCCTACAAAGCATCTCATTATGTCTATACGATAGTGTGTGTCAAGTCTCTGGTGTGAAAATGTATGTTTTTGCATTCCAATGGGTACTTGTAATTTCCATGCATTTAAGGCCTCCTTGCTTCTTTTTGTCTGATCAATTGTTAGTATTTCGAGTATAATCAATGAATCTGTGGAAGTCAGTGAAAATTTGATGTAAGAATTGGATTTACGCCTTGTCCGTCTTAGAACCCGCCCTTTAGGAGAAAAGAAAAGCTAGTATTGATATGGTAGTGTACAATCATGATAATATTGATAAAGAATTTTTAAGTAGCACTCACCTCACAATCGTCTCTAAGGACTAATGATAGGAACACTATTTATTATTGTGATTCTGTTTTGTCTTCTCAGCTTACTGCGCCCCTGGCTGTGCCAACTCGTGGCTTGCTGACCGCTACTGTGATCAGGTCAGCCTTTGTACTTACTCTTGGTATAATGTACTGCTAACCTCAAAAGAAGAACAGTATTGCACTTTGATGGTATACAGTCTTTTATTCTACATTAGCCATGACTGGCTCAGGACAGGTACACTGGTCAACTGCATGGACAGCGGAAAAGGGACAACGGAAGAGGACCAATACAAAGGCTACAATTTCATGTGCACATTAAGGGGACACTACAATGACAAATGAACAGACAATTAAGATACAATGATTATCTATCTATTCATTACTCTTGGTTATCATTGTTAGAAATGTGATCTACTACAAGGATTTCCCTGACAGACCACAAAGCATGCTGAAACATTTTGACACATAATAAATTCAAATTTATATTGTTTAATGGTTTGAACTATCAGCTTACTCATTCAACATTTTACAAGCAAGCCGACAGTGTTTTAAAAAAATGAAACGCCTTTGAGTTTGCTAAAGAGCGTGGTAAAGCTCTATATAAATGCTATCTATTATCTATTATCGATAATTATGAAATACTATTGGTTAACCCATTCTGAGAATGGGACAGGGAGAAAGTCAATTTTAGAAAGAATTAGCTGTCGGGTAGAGCCTTTAAAAGCAATTCAAGATGTTGGTACCAGATTACATAAAGTTATCACTTGAAAAAAAGAAGAAAAGAATTAGTTATCACCTGGAAGAAAGAATCTGTATAAATAGTCGACGAACCGGAAAATGATAATTGATAATATTGTGCCGATTCAAAAAAAGTTGGAATGGAAGAATTCAGACGATGTAACTTTGTCATCACAAAGTTTAATTGTTTATAAATTGTTGTAAAATGGTTACTTTGGTGAAAACCGCATCCATTTTGGTGCAGTTTTGACAGAAGAGATCTGCTTTGAAGTTCAAAGTTTGCCTTTTATTTATATAGATGCTCAAGGTAAATGTATCCAATGATTTCCTCCCCTACAGTCTTGCAACACGTACGAGTGTGCCTTTGATGCTGGAGACTGTGGCACAGACAAGTACAAAGACATAGTGGGACTGGACCTGGATGTAAGCAAGACACACTACTCTGTGGAACCTGGTAAGTACTGACTGTACTTTAACATATGTTTCAGTCTGTGACATTGTTTATTATAGTCATGTGTCTTTTTGTTACACTTGCAAGTTGATTTAGTCTATTTCGTTTTGTATAATTTTCTCGCCGTACTAAACCTTTGTGAGTATGTTGGTTTGAGCGCCAACCAGGCAGAACTACCAGTATGCCTCCCAGGAGGTTGAGAAGGCTTTTAAATGAAACCGGTCTGTCGGGGTAATAGTGGCTGTCAACAGCTTTGAGCTTGCTGAAGAGCGGGGTAAAACGCTTTGTGAAAATGCCTCTTGATTCCTTACAGAACAGATGGCTGCAAAGTACTTTATAAATGCTATATATATATATTCTTATTATGTTTAGCCAGTTCCTGTTGCCATCACCCAAGGTTATTGTTTTTGTTATCTTCATACATGTATTTGTCATTTCAACAGTATTTTGGGTCATTGATAATTTTATCCAAGAACATTTCCCACAAGGATGAATAAAGTATATCTTATCTTATATTATAACTCACAGCAAAAGGGATTAGAAAACAACAACAATCTTATATTATAATGCACTTTGAGCTATCCAGGGAATATGCATTGTAATTCCTTTTTCTTATAATTTCTAACAATTTTCCATTATAATGTCTGTAGGCGAGTACCTGACGTACTTCAACCTGAGCCGTGTGCTGGGAGACAGTGGCAAGGTGACCAAGGCTAGAGCTGACACCAGCAAAGTGCTGCGTGCCGCGGCAGTAGGCAACAAGTACCAAGTGTTCACCGTGCTGCTGTTCAAGACACACAACGTCACCGACCTCACCTTCTACATGGAGTTTGAGCTGCCACCCAGCAACGACACACAACTGGTAGGGCCAGTGGCCGTGTCTACAGGCTTCTTTTGTTTTGTGTTGAGGTTTACACCAGGGCTGCGGAGCCAGTGGAGCCGGAGCCGGAAAAAAAACCTCCGGCTCCAACATATTGCTCTTTTTTTTTCACTCTTTCTCACACGTCAAATGTAGTAAAAGGACATTTTGCACTTTGAAATTTGAGACTGAAAATTGTGTCTTCATTTTCGTCTATGGGGGCTGGAGCTGGAGCCAGAGGATTTTCTGACCGGCTCCGCAGCCCTGGTATACACCTGAGAGAGGTGGGACCTACATATCAACATCCGTCTATTGCCATACAAACTGCCACCCAACAACCACACACCACTGGTAGGGCCTCTGCCCTTGTCTACATGCTTTTTGTGTGTGTGTGGCTTTTTGTGTGTGTGTGTGTGTATTGGGTTTTTTAACCCAGAGAGGTGGGACCTGTCTGTTAACATCCATCTCCAATAGGACGGTGGTGAATAGCCATATAAACTGCCACCTAGCAGTCACACACAGCAGGTAGGTAGGGTCTGTGCCCTTGTCTACATGTTGAGAGAGAGATGTTGTTTTATCCCAAGCCATTGTCGCTGTTCCAGTGGTCCATTGAAATAATTTTTTTGTGAATTGTCCACAACTCATCTTGTAGCTCCTCCCACAGTTTTGTCCCTAGGCCCTGCCAAGTGAAAAGAAGTCCATCTATAACTACTATGTATCTCGACTTGAGGAGTCTATTTATGACTGTTGTCCACGTGATGTGGTCAATTTTGTGAATGCTTTCACCCAAGTTCAAGCATCAGGGCTACAGAAAATAATGTGACATTCACATGGTTCAGTCTTAAATCATGGCTGTAACCATAGATGTCCCAAATGTTACATCAACATAATGACTGCACTGCACATAGCAGTTATCTGGCCCGGGGGGGTCTTGTGACTGCATTGCACGATTGCATGAACAAGGGGCCAATTTGAAGGCCCTCCAGTCCCAGGTTGCAGAGCTGGACTACCACGGCTCTGTAGGTCTATTAAGACCACTTGAAGAGGTATAACTCATAACTTGTGCCTGGTCGCAACAACAACATTTATGACTGTACCTAGCCTATGTTTCTGTGTGCCCAGTTTAACTTCACCCTAAGAGTGGACACGTCTGTGCCACGCCACAGTGTGCAAGAGGCAGAGGTTTCCTCCAACAACGTCACAAAGCCCAACATCACACAGCTACAGGATGAGCAGGACGCCACAGCATTTGACGGCTTTGGAACTTTGCCCAGGTGGGTTCTCTTTCTTCGTCATTTTCTCAACTTCTTTTTCTTCCTCTTCTTCGTCTTTTTTTTGCATATGTCCGCTATAAACTCAGACATATCAATACTTAGTCACACTTATTGGGTTGTTTTAATTTTTTGTGGGTGTTCTTTGTCACACTTATTGTTGTTGTTGTTGTTGTTCTTCTTCTCTTTCTTCTTCTTCTTCTTCTTCTTCTTCTTCTTCTTCTTCTTCTTCTTCTTCTTCTTCTTTTCCTTCTTCATATATCTGCTATCAACTCAAACAAAGCCAAACTCTGTTGTATTGAGATTGAGAAGACTGACCTTGTGAAAATAGACTTCTTTACTTTTTTGTCCGATGACTTGTCACTCTATACTCTAGAATCAGTTAAAGATCTTATCAGTATCTAAGTGTGGGCGCCAACCAGGCAGAACTACCAGTATGCCTCCTATGAGGTTGAGAAGGCTTTGAAATGAAACATGTCTGTCGGGGTAATAATGTGTTGTAAAATGCTTTGAGCTTGCTGTAGAGTGGAGTAAAGTGCTACATGACAGAAAGTATTGTTATCTAGTAGTAAACTATCTACATGACTGTATATTATATGTATATATCATTCCACCTTCCAGAGTTCCCCATGCCCCTCCTAGCCAATCCTCCATGATTCCCCCGACAGGAGACCTGGAGCAGTTTGTACTCAACCACTACCACAACGTGAACATGTCGTCTAGCCTTAGGACGGAGCTGCAGGACTTACAGGATGCCAGAGATGGCAGTGAGTCAGATAAGATAAGATATTTCTTTTGGTTATCCGAGGGTGAATTTGTTTGCAATGTTCTGACCACCAGATATGGCGGTGAGTGAGATAAGATGAGATTTTTTTTTTTTTTTATCCGAGGGTGAATTTGTTTGCAATGTTGCCTTACAAAGGTGAAAAGACGTATTGTCGCTGTAAACAAGTACCTTGTGTTAACCACATCTAACCTGGATTTGAGTTTAAACCACCACCCAATGACCCGGGTCCTACATTTTTTCCTTAAGGAATTCAGTTATAAACGGATGAGATAAAGATAATTTCTATTGGTGTATAAATAAGGCACATGATTGAAAAAGAAGAAAAATTTAAACTGCTCTCCTGCTAAAGCAACCAAAATGAGGGTTATGGAGTTTCCAGTAAAACGCCAGTGTAGTCATACAGGGGAAAGAAGCACTTTCTTCTTCATCTTTTGAGTCTTAGCTCTTACACCAAATGTATACTAGTATTTTGTGGAATGTAGTAAATTATTATCAATTGACTTGACTACATCATACCACAAAGTTCTAAGAAGAATCTTCTGAAAAACTACCTATTTAGATTGTGGAATGAATCCATTTCCATGTACGATCATCATCTTTCAACTTCCATTTCCAGACGAGCTGACTGCCGTTGGTCTAGGTATCCGCTGGCAAGCCATTGTACGACGTCACAGTTCAGAGCTGAGGCAGCTGAAGCCAGACTTTGACCATGAGAGAGCTCTCAAAGTCCAGCAGGACAATCTCAAGGCTTCACAAAACGTGGGGGCTAAAGGGGAAGGATCAAAGGGCAGTCAGGCAAATGATCCAAGATTATCTGAGAATGTAGGGGTGAAAGGTGATGGCAAGGCGCGTCATCCTTTCCCCAAATCTGTGGCTGGTGATTCCTTACTACATGAGCAGGATGTCCAGAACCAAGACGTGAACAACAAACTCCATCAAGGCCCTCAGGGGAAGGCCACGGAGCAGTGGAGTGTCTTCTCACAGAACCAGATTGCTGCACAGAGGAAACAGATGGCCAACAACAACATCATCAATAGCAACAACAACATCAATAACGGAAACAACAACAACAACATCATCAATAGCAACAACAACAACAACATCATCGATAGCAACACCAACATCAACAACATCATGAATAATAACAACAACAACATCAATAACAGAAACAACAACAACAACAACTTTGCAGCCCCAGTTGTCCAACCAGAAGCCCAGAAACCCCCAACAATTCAAAGACAACAGAAGAGAACTGAGCCTCAACTGAATCCCCAGAATTTCTCTTTGAAGAACCCAAATCCTGTTGCTCCACAGAAACCTGTTGTTAAAGCCAGCCAGCCAGATGACTTTGCACCAGTCAAGGTTTCTGATGGAGACAACACCCAAGGTAACAACGACCCAGCAAGGGAGGAATTTCAACCCCAGAATGTTGGCACCAAGAAGGCTCGAGTTAAGAACAATCCAAAACTTTCAGGGAGGAGGCGTAACAGGGACAGTCCTCACATCAATGTGAATGAACAACGTGATGATGCAGGGGCGAATAAGAATGACAATGTTCCAGTGAGAAATATGGGAGGAGAGTATCGTAATGTAAGAAATGTAGGACAAGAGGATCGTGGTGTAAGGAATAAAGGAGAGGATGGTCATGGTGAGGAAGAGAAGCTAGCGAGGATGAACAGAGATCAAGGAGAAGATGGTCTGAAGACCGGGCGTCGACTATTGAGCTCTTTGTACTGGGCCAGAGAACGTGGGGATTTGGAGGAACAACGTGCAGAAAGGAGAACAAAGATGAATGAGGATGGAGGAGAGGAGGTGAGTGTTGATGATAATGTAGATAAAGAGGAAGAGGAGGAGGGTAGTTGTTGTTTTATCACAAGCTGATTAGTTATGTGGCCTTGTCAGCCAGTGCTAGCTGTAGAGAGGAAATCATGTGACATGACTGGTCCAATAGTCCAGTGAGTCTGTTTGGGGCAGTCGGTGGATTGGGTTGTAGGGGAGGAGAGTAGTGAGATTGAAAGAGGAATGGGAAGAGTTTGATGATTTAGATGATGATGGTGATTGATGATAAAAGTAAAGAGGTTACATACAAACTAAACTGATAGTGATGATGATTTTGGTAAAGGAGCATTTTTTTTTTACTAAACTGATGAGTATGATGATGGTTGTGGTGGTGTTGGTGATGATGATGATGATGCCTGACGCACTAATCACTAGACCTACAGATCACTCACTCACTCACTCACTCACTCACTCACTCACTGTACAGCATCACTCTCGAATGTTGGCTGCCTGCATTGCCTGGTGTAGTACATCACGCCAGTCTTGCCTTCTGTCCAGTGTTGAATATCTCTGGGCTGTCTCTGCCTGTCCATTCCTTGATGTTGCCAAGGTAGCTAATTCATGGCCTTCCTCTTTTTCTTTTTCCTTCTACCTTCCCTTGAATAGCTTCTTATATTAAAGTGCACTTTTTGCTGCGACAAACGTGGCAAAAGAATGTCATCTTTTTGTCTGTCAGTGCCTGGTTCATCCAGAACACTTTTGTCTGTAAGCTTGTCCTTCCAGCTGATCCTTAGCAATCTTCTGTAGAACCACATTTCCATTGAGTGGATTTTCTTTATGTTACCTACAGATAACCAAAGTACTATGTTGTTTCTATCTCACACAGTTAAGTGATGATGACTTCCTCAACATGGTCACCGTGGGGGCTGGCGGAGAGTCTGTGGGTGCTCTCCCTTGGGAACACAACCAAACCTGGACACAGCACAAGGTGGGTTCTCTCCCTTTCTCCTTTCTTGGCTCTTTGAATGTGAGCACAGATGTTTTAGCAATTTTCTGTGATCGGCAAATTGGTTATCTTTCTTGGTTTTAAATACCATTGATAAATGATAGATTTGTTGCCGACTGTATAAGACACCATACACCTAATCTAACATTTAAACTCTAAAGGCTACCCATGTGTAGATACAAGCACGCTTGACTGTCATTTCTCTTTGGTCTCTGCTGTTCTTAGAACAGTCTTTAGCACAAACTGTTTTTAGACGTACTGTATGAACTCCCTTTTTTACAGACTCTTTAAAAGGCACCATACCCCATTTAAACTTTAAACCCCGTTTACAATCCACGTAAACACAAGTAAACGTGTCAACTCGTAATCTGTGGAGGCTTTGACAATCATTTGTCTCTGTTCTCTACTGCTCTTGGCACACCTTTTAGTAGGTATGGAGGGTATCACTGGTTTGAACTCAGTTTTCCCTTTTTTTCGCGGACTCTATAATGATAATACTGGTAATAATAATAATAGCAAATTTATATAGCCCCTTTTCTCGCTCTATAGCAAGCTCAAAGCGCTTTACAGCACATTATTACCCTAACAGACCTGTTTAATTCCAAAGCCATCTCATCTAAACCTACGTTATATTCTTCTTATTTGAACTTTAACCTCCCTAGACGACCCACGTAGACACAAACAAGCGTGTCAACTCGTACTCCACGAAGGGCTGGCAGGGCAGACACCTCCTGGACACGTTTGGAGACTCCCTACGCCACGTCAACCGTATCTACAACAAGGCCTTTGGCTATCTGGCCCGTAAGGTGCCTGGCCATATGCCTCATATGATTGACAGGAATATCATGCAGGAACTGCAGGATAGGTGAGAGATGACGATAGATAACAGATAGCATTTTACAGCTACTATTACCCAAGCTCTTATGGTCATTGAGACATGCAATCCCCTCAACCACTTACTGGATATGCATTTGTAGAGCGCACAAATCCATCATCAGGTGCTGGGCCTGTATGCTCTAAGGTGCTTTTAGACAAAACACAGTCACAAAACAGATGAAAAACAAAAACAACACAACATGGCCAGTCTCCGTATTCAGGGCCTAGAGATCAAAAGCGGCCCCAAAGAGTTCAGTCTTCAATCTTCTCCTGAACTCTACGATGTCTATGGAAGATCTTGTGCTGCTGATAATAGATAACAGATTGCATTTTACAGCTACTATTACCCCAGCTCTTAGGGTCACAGAGACACGCAAGCCCCCCAACCACTTCAAGGTGGCGATCCATTGGAGAGCGAATAACTTCTGGTAGCTTTTTCACTGTCTATAGTCGGGTACCTATTTTACACCTGGGTAAGGTGAGAAAGTTGTGACAAAGTATTTTTTCCAAGAGTTCACCTGGTGTTGGATAAGAAAATACTCTCAAATCCAAATCAAGTCGGCACGCCTGGGATTTGAAACCCGGACCATGTGACTCGAGAGGTCATCGCTCTGACCTCTAGACCACCAGATCATTGATGATGATGATGATGATAATTTTCGTTATTGTCTTGTGTCCAAATGTTTCCAGAAGAGTAGGCTGCCTTGTCGTCACACACACAAGATTAATAATGATGATGAGAATAATAATAATGATGATGATGATGTTTTTTTATGTTTTTTGCTACTTGGCCCAACCTACAGAAAATGATGGTCAGGGTTATGATGATAATGATGACGATGATGATGATGACAATGGTAATGACGATTTTCGTTATTATCTCTGTTATCCCCAGGTTCCCTGAGGAGTGGGCTGCCACCTCCTCCCACAAGATCCGTAGCTCCACAGACATGCAGTATGCCTTTGCCTACAACTACTACTTGCTGGGGGTGTCTGAGGTGGTCACACCGGAAAAAGTCTTCACTGATATGGACACTGATGTCTCTGGGTGGGTGATTTGTGGTTGTTGTAGTAGTAGTAGTAGTAGTAGTAGTCGGCGGTGTCGTACTGGTAGTACAGTGCTCTCTGCTTATATGTCCACCGCATATTCGGCCGATTTTTTAACTGCCCGCAATTAGTGTGTTACCAAATTTTTCTTATATAATGAAAGCCTGTATTGCCCGCTGATGTTCTCCGCTGAAATGCCGTCGATATGAGTGAAGATGATGAACATTGTACGCAATGAGAGTTGTAATAAAGCGCTACAGCGGACTTTTTATTGATCTCCTACTCCCCCTCTTCCTCCTCCTCCTCCTCCTGAAACAAGTGGGTTTGTTAAAATGTGTGTAAGATTGTCTCATCTCTTGATCCCCACAGAGTTCTGTCAGACAGAGAGATCCGTACCATGGCCGCCAAGATGTATGATCTGCCCCTGTACCTTGAGGTAGGCCATGAGCTCACAACGCACAAGTAGTAATAATAACTTTATTTAAGTGTTTTCCATAAACAACAATATTCCAAAACACTTTACATTTCAATACAAAAATCAGTCTAAAATACATGTAAATTTTCACTTGCAAGCTGAACATAAAACTATATATATCTAAATTAGATAAAACACGCCGTTATATATTACTAGTATACACATATGTACACACGCACACAAACACACACACACTCACCCTGGCTGAGTACCGCCTCATCTGGTGGCAGAGTGGTCAATGTGTTGGCCTCTTTAGTCAAAGGTATCGAGCTCGAATCCCAGGCCCGTCTACACAATTTAGATTTTAGATCATTTTCTTTTCTACCTACAGGTGAAGTCTTGAAAAGTACTTTGTTACATGTTTCTCACCCCACCCAGGTGTAAAAGGGGTACTTGATTATAGACAGTGAAAGATGCCAGTATGTTGATATGGACACCAACCAGGCAGCACTATCAATATGCCTCCCAGGAGGCTGAGAACGCTCTTGAATGAATCAGATGGGTAATAGTAATAGTAAAAGTGGCTCTAAAATGCTTAAAGTTTGCTGAAGAGCAGGGTAGAGAGCTGTATAAAAATACAATATATTATTATCATCTCACTCAAGTTGATGATGATGACCATGACAACAACATCAACAATATTGACTTTGATAATGATAATGATTTATTCCACCTAAGTGCTCTAAGGTGCTGTACAGTTTCAAAAAACAATTAGCACAATACAACAAACATGTCTCAAACACACACACACACAACACACACACACACACAGCACACACAACACACACATACACACACACACACACACACACACACACACACATAAGGATGATGACCTGACCAACGTTCCAGGTGCTGACAGGCCTAGAGAATCTGCTCAGCAACTGTAGCACCAGTGTGACTGACCCCAGCCTCGAGGCTCTGACAGAGGAACACAGAGAAAACTACTTTGACAAGACCATGGTGAGAGGGCTTTTAGTTGTTGGTTGTTTTAGAAGCATGATCATGTGTGACTGACCCCACCCTCGAGGCTCTGACAGAGGAACACAGAGAAAACTACTTTGACAAGACCATGGTGAGATGGGCTTTTAATTGTTGGTTGTTTTATAAGCATGATCATGTGGATCTGGTGGTCTAGTGATCAGAGCGTTGGACTCACGCACGAGTCAAAATTCCGGGGTTCGATCCCCAGCTGCGTTGACTCGATTTGGATTTGAGATTATTTTCTTATCCACCACCGGTGACTTTTGGGGAAGGTACTCTGTCACGACTTTCTCACCTCACCCAGGTGTGAAATGGGTACCCGATTATAAACAGTGAAAGATTTTGTTAGTATGTTGTTACGAGCGCCGGGCGCTGACCAAGGCAGCACTACCAGTATGTTATTCAGGAGGTTGAGATGGTTCTGGAATGCATCAGGTCTGTCGGGGAAATAGTGACTGTAAAGCGCTTTGAGCTTGCTATAGAGCGGTGGAAAGCCCTATATAAATGCTATCTATTATTATTATTATTATTATCATTATTATTATTATTATTATTATTATTATTATTATTATTATTA
>JAUELK010036481.1:0-13415 GCA_031471215.1 Gastropteron pacificum | reverse complement strand
TTTACATGCCAAGAAGGTTCCCTCGATATGCCAAGATGCCTTGCGCCAACACTCCTCCAGTAGTGCCCAGATGCCATCATAAAAGTGTGACTGTTGAATTTACCTTGTATCATACATATTTTTAAAAATCCCACAGAGAGTGATACAGATGACATGGATGTAAAAGAGAATGCAGCAAACAGTGATGTAAACAGAAGTGGGGGAGATGCGGGGACGGAGGCATCTAACACCCAGTCAGATGTCAAGGCCGAGACCCAGTCAGAGGAGGATACAGAGGAGCAGAAGCAGAAAGAGAAGGAGCTCAGCAAATATTGGCGTACTGTGGAGGAGAACCCCATGGACTTTACAGGATGGACCTACCTTCTTCAATTTGTCGAACAGGAGGTTGGTTTCACCTGCCTCTGCAGATATGATAATAGAATTGAATAATATGATTTTTTTTTATTATGTCATTACAGTGGTTATGTATAGGCAATGTGTGGGTTATGTATGAGCTGTTTGGCCATAACTTTAAGAAGTTTTGATATATAAGACAATTTCGTATTATATGAAAAGGATCCGATTGATTTGATGTTCAATTTGTTTGTTTTTTTTCCACCAGGGCAACTCTGAGTACTGCCGCAAAGCCTATGAAGCATTCGTCTCTCACTATCCATACTGCTATGGGTATTGGAAGAAATACAGCGATATGGAGAAACGTCATGGCAATAATGACAGATCCATTGAGGTACAGAGTCCGTTAGTTTAGTTGGTTGGCTTAGGCAATCAGTGTTTCTGTTTTCTTTGGGGCCCGAATTTTGACAATCTGGTTGTGGTAGAGAAACAAGAAAGATGAAGAGAATCTTGAAGTTGAAGGAATTGTTGAATTTGTTTATTTTATGTTTTTTATTGTTTGACTGAGGTTTAATTAATTTATCACGAAGTTTAATTTTTTTAGATTCAAACACATTCTCTAGTGTTATTGTAACTGTTCTTAGATGTTGATCTTGCGTTTTGATTGCTGGAAACTGAGAAAAAAAATAATGTATTATTTGAAAAATGACAAAATTAAAACATGAAGATGATATCAGTTTGTATATAACATTTTAAATGATAACTGATAACAGTTGTTTTGCACTGATGCTCTTTGAAATGTTATCGTTATCATTGTTGCTTTGTCTTTTGAGGGTTTAGTTTTGTTTGCTTGTCAAGTACATATTGCCCTGTGTATGTATGAGTTTTATGAATTAAATATAAGAGTTTATCAAGTTACATCACAGTTTTGCATTCGGACAATCATCAAGACATTCCATTTTTATAGTTGGGATTCCTCCTCAACTGTTATTTGAACAGGTTTTTCCTTTTTTTTGTTCCGGCAAAAGAATGAGAGTATAGATTTGCTCCACATGTTGATAGAAAAATCTTTAGTTATCATGTCACATCACAAAAAGTGGAAACAACGAAATCACATCTTTTCTAAGAAATCAATTTCATTGTGTTGAACAGATCTTTTGTTCACTCATGTTCTATCCTATCCTGGAAGCACCAATGGTTCTTACAAATATAATGATGATGAAGTCATGTATTGAGCGTGCAAATCCATGTTATCATACTGTAAGGTGTAACGCGTAAATGTTGTATGATCTTGCTATTTTGTCTCCCATCATGTATCAGCCCATGGCAGCATTCCTCCTCCTCCCCACCCCCCCCCCCCCTAGTAGGGGCCCCTGACTGTGTGTGTTCTCTACTGCTCAGGTCTCAATGACCCTGACAGATGTGCTGCTGCCAAAGGCAACACACTGGGTGCACATCTGTGTGATTTCTAACAGGCTACGCACTACACACCAACTTTATCATCAAGGCACAGACGGTAAAGCATTGCCGCCTCGCGATTTTTCGAACATCGGAGAATACCCTCGGACGTCATTTTTTTTCCTCCAGTCGCGTCTGTTTACTCTTTCATTCCTTTTTGAAAAAATGTTTTCAAAAAATATCGCCATATTTCCACTGTTTCTGTTATGGCAGGTTTTCGAGAAAGGACTGCGTGCCATCCCGCTCAGTGTAGAGTTGTGGCTACACTACATCAACTACTACATTGCCGATCACGCTGAGGACCCAGATCACAAGAGCAAGACCAGAAAGTGAGACGCAGATAGATTCTTGTCGACATTTCTATTGTAATAAAGATAACACATTACAATTCCTTAAAGCATGAGCTATGTTTGTTCATGTATGCTATAATTATAATAATTGAGCATTCTTTTCAACAATAAAAAAACAACAGATGATTCTTCATTACCGTATTGACAACAAATTGGTTTGACCATGTTCTGACCACATCCACAATCGATTATCATCCATAATGAAACACATCGACTTGACTATGCCTCTTGATTCTTTGTGAAACACATGAGCACTCATTTAAAACATATGCTCAAAGTATGATACATACAGAATTTCACATTTCTACCTTGGCCCCATTTCCCCCAGGCTGTATGAGAGAGGTATAGCGGCCACTGGACTAGAGTTCCGCTCTGACAAGCTGTGGGACTCGTATCTGTCCTGGGAGAACATGAATGGAAACCTCAAGGCAGTGACGGCCATCTACGAGAAGTTGATCAGAACGCCGACCCAGCTCTACAGTCATCACTGGGAAAAGTAAGGAGCTAATGATTGTGTCTACTAGTGTATGTATATGCAGCAAAACACCATTTGCAAGTGTGCAACAGATACCTAGAAAGATAGTTTGTGTGTGGGTGTGGGCGAGATAGAGAGAAAGTAAGAGAGAAGCGAGAGAGAGATTATGTATCTATACATGTGTATGAACATGAATCTTGTCATTGTATTGCCATGTATCCTGAATGATGTGAATTTAAAAAAACATTTGAAGAATTTTTACAATGGTCAAAGTGAAAAGTTTTTAAGGAATTGTATGTATTGCTTTATGAACTTTATCCCACAGTATAGCCAATTTAGAACCAGGTACTTCGCTCTCGATACATTGACACAGAAATATGAGTGATTTTCTCCAGATAGTTGTGAAATTGATTACCTCTACACTTTGTTTGTGCACTGCCATATTATATACATGTACATTATTTAGTGACTTGTGTATTCTGTATTAATTGTTTGTAATGCGCATTGAGAATTCCTGTGAATGGAAATGCGTACTATAAATGCGATGTATTATTATTATTAATATTATTACAGAGAACAACTCTATAGTAGTAGTGATAGTAGACCTTGAACATCCTTGTAAGCCCACTACTCTTTCCTTGTGTTCTCAGTTACTGCCGTCACATCAACACGCACCATCCCAAAGAGACCCTGGACATTGACACCTTCTTGTCCCTGAGGTCAGAGATCATAGGTAAAGGTCTGGGCTACGTCATGGAGGAGGAGGACGACGTTGGGCTGGACGAGGCTTTGGGCGTTGACCCGGAAGCACCCCCGGGCATGGTCAACTCCTTCATGGTAAGTGCTGTTCAGATTTACTAGAAATAGAAGTCTTGGCAATACACACTTTAGACAAATAATCCTTAAAAGTTTAAAAGTATGATCTTGTTCATGGTAATTACACTCTACAGACCCCTCAACCAGCTTTGACAGTCTGCGGATTTCAGTGATTTTGCTTTGATTTTGGAGTCCCCTGCATGTTCACCATCATTTTCCTTCCTTTTTTTTTCGGCAAAGGACGAATCACATCCCTGTGTATGATTGCTGTCCATAATAGATTGATTGTTTTCCCAGGGTGATGAGAAAGAAGTGAAGAAGATCCGTGCCAAGCTGATAGAGATGAGAGAGTCTGTGTTCAAAGCCAATGAAGCAGAGATCAGCAAACGATGGACCTTTGAGGAGACAGTAAGTTCTTGGACCTGAAATGTGTCTTTTGTTATTTATTACTAATTACGATTCTTTGTTATTGTTACAGGTTTTCATATGTAGATTTCTACAACGTACACGAAAGTTAATTTCCTATCTGTGTGGATAGAGCTTTGAGAGAAGGTTTTATCATTCATTATTCACAATCTCTATATTTTCCTCATTAGAACATGCACACACACACACACACATTTTTCCATGTGGGAACACATAGGTTAGTCCGATTTACAATCCCTGTGTTTTCCTACAATTAGATCCGGCGGCCCTATTTCCACGTCAAGCCGTTGGAGCGAGGTCAGCTGAAGAACTGGAGAGAGTACCTGGACTACGAGATGGCTCAGGGCAACCACAGCCGCACTGTGGTGTTGTTTGAGAGAAGCCTCATAGCCTGTGCTCTGTACGAGGACTTCTGGATGAAGGTGTGCTCTCGGGACTATTCTATCAGTAGAGTTGATTGGTTAGCACTTCACACTGTACAAATGTGATTGTAATTGTAATGTAAGTTTGTGAGTACATGTATGATGTATTGTGCTTTAAGTTGTGGTACGCCTTGAGCCCACTGTGTGGGGCAAGTGCGCGGTATAAATAACCAGTTATTATTATTGTTAGCCACCTTCAGTCTCAGAAGACTATTATGGATTTATGTGCCCCAATTTAAGGTTCTGTGCATTTCTACACCATCATTTTCCATGGCCAAATAGTCCTATAGAAGATCTGCAAAATTTTTACTCAGAATTATCGGGAGAGGTTCTTGATATGGGTCATGTAGGCAGTAATGTCTTTCAACCTCCTACATATCGGACACTGACGTAAATACATAGCTGCCACTTTTCCGCTATTTAAATACTGTGTTACCTTGATTCATAAAACCCAGACTTCCGCGGATCCGCGAATTTCCCGAGCATTCCTTGCGGATTCAAATTTTAGTGGTTTGAAGTCGCACTGCTTCCATTCTTCCGCATTTCTGCGAATCTCCGCGGTTTGGTGCTGTTCCTCAGTTTATTTCTCTTTGACTTTGATACCCGACGAGTGGAATTACGGACGAAATTCGATCTGTTGTGAAAAATGGATTGTCAAAAAATAATTATCGAAGACACAAATATTTGTGGGCTGGAAGAAGTGCATATTACTTATTATTAGAGCATATTGCTTCTCTTTCTTCTTTCAACGGATTGTTTACATCGCCGACGATGACGGCGAATGAACGCGACGATAACGTTATAACATTCGTATTGCTAGAGTCACACACTTGAACAGGGATCTTTGTTTATTCGCTGTTTGGCTCGACAAAGCGTTTTTTATTTCTGGATTTCATGAACACATAATTTCATGTTACATGTACTTGTACCGAAACATGGTCGTACTTAGCCTCTCGTTTCTGCATTGATAAAAGCGTTCAGATCGATAGGTTTCTGACTCTTCGGACCTAGATCTAGATCTAGTTCTTATTCTAGGGATAGATCTACACATTTTCAACGGATCCGCGATACCTGGTGGTTTCGCACTCGCGCCGAATTTCCGACGGCTTTGACGGACAAAAACATTGAGTTCCTAAATATTAACTATTATTATTATAACAAATAATCGAAAAACGTTGAATTGTTAAGGACACGAAGAAAATCTGAGACCCACGTGTTCTTACTTCCGTTCCGTCGGTTTGGTTACATTGCCGACAACTATGACGAGTTAACGCGACTTTTTACCAAGTCTAATCGCTATCGAGGCGTTTTTGAGCGAGCATTTTTGTTTTCATGTCATGATTAAGCTTAAAACAGCATCTCCATCGGGAAATTGCTACTGTTTGCGGTTTGCGCATCGCGATTTTATCTACCAGTACCGAAGTTTCGCGTTACCGTGCCAGGGCTTTTCGATTCTGCACCCATATGCCATCGTCAGTCACATTTTAGTCCATTGGTTTTTCGTTTAAGAATGTTATCTGTACATGATTGAAGATTAAAATCAACAGCTTCGTGTCTTTTTATACCTAATCAAGGTTTGAGCAATGCATTAGACCTACTCTAATTTGAGCCAACTGTACAAGAATTTCTCCCAACTTATATGACAAGACATATGAAAATGACTTAGAATTTCTGACAACTAGGTGAGAGACTACTGATTTGTTGACTCTCTAGTGGTCGGCAACTGTGGTTTAAAACACTCATATTTTGAAACTAATATGCCTGGAAACTGATTTTCAGTAAGTGCAATGTTAAAAAATACTTCACCCCCTGCCAGGGCTCTGCCCTGGTCCCGAACACACCATTTTGAAAAAAGTTCCTCCTTTTTGAAATTTCCAGAGTGGCAGCTATAAAATACTACGGTCCTATTTCTCCTATTTAATTTTTTTTACCTACTCTTTTCATCCCTTCTGAGGGAAATTAGTCTCTGTGTTATGAACTCCGCTTTTCGCTGAAGCCAACATGCAGTCACTACAGAGCAGCGCCTATCGGCCTTATGACCTTGATTGTGTTGTTTGGTGTGGGCCGTATGTCCTTGATAGTGTTGTTTTGTATGTATTGCTCAACTCACACTATTCTGATTGAGTTGTTTACATCAGGTTTTTTAGCACTTTCAACTTAAACATGTTGTCTGTTGTGTTTCTGGTACGATATTCCAAGTATTTAGAAAAGCACAGTGTGAACGGGGTGCACAATATGTTTCAACTAAACAAATATTATTTGTTTTGTTTCTGGTACGGTATGCCAAGTACTTAAAACAAAACAGTGTGAACCGGATGCGCAATATGTTTCAACTCAAATATGTTGTATGTTCTATTGCTGGTACAGTATCCCAAGTATTAGAACAGCACAATGTGGATAGAGTGCACAATGTGTTTGAACTAACAAAATGTTGTGTTTTCTGTCTCTGGTACAGTACGCCAAGTACTTAGAACAGCACAGTGCAGACGGGGTGCGCAATGTGTTCCAAAGGGCCTGTGATATCCACCTGCCTAAGAAACCTTACATCCATGTGGCCTGGGCTGCCTTTGAGGAGCGCAGAGGTGAGACAGACACAAAATATGTATACAATAATGATAATAGACATTTGCACATGGAATTTTCTCACTTTTTAGCAAGCTCAATACACTTCACAACATAAGATAAGAAAAACTTTATTGATCTAATCATGGAAATTTGGTATGACAAACATATTACAAAAGTATTATACTACTGCACATATTAGTGGTAGGAAGTTATGCAGGGATGTAAATGGTTCGCATTTAGTTTGAAATCTGATTTTTCAGGGTGCACAGTGTAGAAAAAAGACATCTTCAGATAAAAGCGAAGCATACCACATTGGTGGACACGCACATTCAGCAAGATTTCATATTTTGTTTTTGGAACTAGAAGATCCGCTATTTAAGCAACTTTTTACAGATTCCAGTTTTACATGTATCTCTTGGTTATTTTTTAATAAATATTTGAATGTGTCAAGTCAACCTGTAAAAACAGTGAACTGAGAAAAGTTTTACCTTTGCTTTGTAAAGTGCTTTGAGTATTTTTTCAATTGGAGACAATGGAGAAATACATGTGTAATATTGACATTGACATTATTCTTTTCACCAGAGAACTACAGCCTGGCTCGAAAGATCCTGCTCAACATTGAGAGCAACGTGCCAGGCCTGGCTATGGTGTGCATGCGGCGTATCAGCCTGGAGAGGCGGTGCGGCAACCACCCAGCCGCCGAGGAGCTCTTCAGGAAGTACATGGAAAAGGCTGTCAGCCACAAGACCAAGACGTTTTTCTCAGTCAAATATGCACGCTACTTGCAGAAGGTGAACGCAAAATTTCAGTCGCCTTAATTAATTCATTATAGGTAGACCTACCAACCATCACTTTTTTTCCCCTGGTATCAAATCACTTTTGTGTGTTGAAATTAAAATGAAAGGGAATTTAGAAAAAGATTTGCCAGAATTTGATTTTTTTTGTATGTAAAAAGTCAATTATGGAGTATGTCCCCTTTTTGGTTTTCAATGGGGGTTCTTGAACATTTAACTCTTTCAAAATGAAGACCAAGACTTTTTTTCTCTGTCACATATGCATACTACTTTCAGAGTACAAAAAATATGTTATAGTCTCATTAATCAGCGCAGTGACGAACGGTAAATACAGTGGGTTAACCGCTTGGTCTCTAAGCAGGCGATTCGGGTTTAATCCTTCTGTGAGATTCTGGATACGGGTCGTTTACCTTACCACTATGATTTACCGCTACACAAAGCCATTGCCGGTCAATGCACTTCATTTTTCTTTGTTGTTCTCAAATTACAAGGTAAATTCTAATAATAATATGTGTACTCATCTTTGGGGTTTTCAACGCTCCCACAGCACTTGTACTTGTAGTTTTTACAGCTGTTTCTTTGTGTGCAGGTACTTGGCGAAACAGACAAAGCCAGGAAAGTCTTGAACGCTGCTCTGGACATTGATAATGTAAGTCCATAACATTGATTTGTCTATGAAATATGCATTATTTGTGATAACAATATATGACAGAATGCTTATTACGGCTGAGCACCCGTAGTATCAAATACCCATATTATCTTACTACAGAATCAATGCAGACTAAATATGTACCTTTTTTTTATCATCAAATCAATTTGAAATGAATTTTTTTAGTTTTGTTTCACACCCCTACTACTACTAGCAACACATTTAAATCACATAAGAGGCGGGACCTACGTTTTAACTTTAGACTCCAATAGAACGGGGATGGACAGCCATGAAAACTGCCCACAAAGAAATATGAACAAAAATGAAGCAATTCAAAGAAAAAACCTCAAACACACAAGATGTGTCCTCAAGGGTTTTTTTTCATTTATAAATCTAGCACTAGCATCAGATTTAATCGTCTGTCTCTCATTGGGGATATATTTTGTAACGCAGTGAGCAAAAATCCTCATTTTCATGAGATCCTCACAACCAACATTGTCGTGTTCCCAGACCAATGAGAAGGTGATTCTACAACTGCTGGACATAGAGTACCAGTCCCAGCCCATCTCGGAGGAGCGAGTGATGAACACGTTTGACAGATTGCTCAAGAGTGACAACATGGCTCCCGAGTTCAAAGTGAGAATCTCTCAAAGGAGAATGGAGTTCCTGGAAGACTTTGGCACCTGCATTCAAAAGTGAGAAAACTGTTGCTGTTGCTGTTGTTGTTGTTTGGTTTGATGTCTGCAGTCTCTCAGGTTGAGGTTAGACGTCTGATGACAGCTCACCACTGCTCGCGGTCTGGTGTTGTGCCTCACATATGTGTAATATCTTCATGTGGATGGATTGAAGCGACATTTTCTGTGGCGTCGACATGGCCTTTGTCTCGTGTTGGTGGTGTCACTGACGGCTCACCGTGGACCGCTGACTTCACAGTGTTGTACAACCATCTCAATCTGTGTTGTGCAAAGGTGTTGCGGAATGGTGCACACAGACAATATCAGCTCTTTTTATTTTTATTTTGAAACATTATTTCTTACAGGGATTTTCAAATCATTGTGAAATGACAATGAATGACGTTTATACAGCACCTTATTCCACAAGGCTACAAGATGTTAACCTTTCAGCTACCTAGTCGCCCATTCTTCCTGGCTGACCTATTGTTCTCTAAGCGCTTAGACTTAGAGTTAGAGCTTGCTTTTGCGGGGTGGAGCGCTATGTCACCTGTCAGCATCTCAGTTTTCGAGGTTAACCCTCACCAGCAGTCACGATCTTTGTTTCTATATGACTTATTTCTGTAAGTAAGCTCAGGCTTGTGGTGCTCTTGATGACTTGATGTTTCCTGTAACTGAAGTTGGTGGTCTACCTTTTCCCTCCTCTTTTGTAAGTATAAATGCTATATAGTATTATTGAATGTATATCACTTAGCACAGATTCATGGATGGATATTATTACAGATTGAAATAGTGAACTGTGAACTTTTCCCCATCCACCCCCAGGATCTCTGTGGCCTATGATGAGCACCAAAAGTTGGTGAAGGAGGCCAGTGGGAAAAAGAAGAGGACGGTGGAGAGAGGAGAGCCTTTGTGAGTAGACATATGAATAATATGATGATTATACAGGGATGTGATTCTTCCACGGATCCGCGGATTTCCGTGATTTTGCTTTCTAAAAGTTATAAAATTGTGCTTAAAATTGCACCATTTGCATTCTAATTGTGTTCACCATCATTTTCGTCTTTTTTTGGTAGAGTGCCAATCACATCCTTGATTATATAGTATAATGATTAACAAGAGGAGAAATCATAAAGAGACAATGGTGTGTGGTTTAGAGAATAATGATAATCAAAAAGTGAATTTTCAAATGTAATAATATTATAAATAATTGTAGTAATGCCTATATTTGTTTATAACTGGCCCAAAGACTTGCTCATGACTCATGCCTAGTTTTAAGGCCTCCAGGACCAGTCCCAGATTGCAAAGCTAGGCTGACATAGCTCTTAAGTCTACCTTGAAGAATGAATGACTTACACTTACTACACCTAGTGTCTGTAGGTCTATAAGACCACTTAGAGTTAGAGAGTGAATAACTTACACCTAGTGTCTGTAGGTCTATAAGACCACTTAGAGTTAGAGAGTGAATAACTTACACCTCGTGTCTGTAGGTCTATAAGACCACTTAGAGTTAGGGAGTGAATTACTTACACCTAGTGTCTGTACGTCTATAAGACCACTTAAGAGTTAGAGAGTGAATAACTTACACCTTGTGTCTGTAGGTCTATCAATCAAACCACTAGAAGAGTGAATAACTTATGCGTTTAGGTCTATTACTATTAGATCACTTTAAAGAGTAGGTCTTTTGTAATGCATACCTACCTAGTGCCTGATTGAAGGAACAAGCTTATACCACTACACTGATAGTGATACCTGTCAATTGTGTTATCATGTTCTTTTAGTCATTGTTATTGTAGTGCGTGTTTAGCATTTGTGTGTGTATTATGTACAGAGCTGAAGAGCCCCCTGACAAGAGGGCCAAGGCGGAGCCTGTGATGCCCCCCGCCCCTAGTGAGGCTGTCCCGCCCCCACCCCCTGTGGCCCCTCCCCCTCCACAAGACAGCGGCTACCCCTCCTACTGGCAGGGTGCGGAAAGCTACCCCGAGGCTTACCCAGAGGCTTACCCTGACGCCTACCCTCCCCCTCCCCCCCTGGTGAGTGGCTGATGAATACAGTGGAAACCTGATACAACATGGATGGCGGGACCAAAGCAAAATCCCTGTTTGTTACTGTTACTAGTGTTACAGCAGATATCAGGTCAGGGGCGATGAAGGACAAATTGACAAGTTCTTGATTTCTTTGCCTTCTTTCTTACATTTTCAGTCAGCACAGGTACTGACTGCAAAAGCCCCCGCTATAACCAATTGAGGAAGAAAAAAACGGGGATTGAAAAAAGCCCTGTTATTACCGGATTCTTGCTTTATAAGTGACTTTCACTGTAACAAATTAATTTGTAACGAGCCCATTCCCCATTGTGTGGACTCAAGGCAATTCACAGGCAAATTCTACAATGTTGTCCACTTCAACTGTGATCACTGTGTAAATGGGTGGTTCCCAACGTAGGCTTAATTGAACCCCAATGAACTCTAGGGATTCAGTGAGTTGACCTCAGGGGTTCGGACTCATAATCATATTTTAAATTTTCACTATAGTAGGGTTCGGTGAATGTGTAGTGAAGAAAGCGATGGGGTAAAAAGTAGAAGGGTTCTGTTAAAATGTGCATGTGACAGCAGTGGGGTTCTGTACCTTCAACAAGGTGGAAATAAATAAAGAGGCAATTTTACTCACAATTTTTCATCATAGTCCTTTGCATTTCATTATTTTAATTTTTTTTAATGATATACAGTCAAGCCTGCCTCAACTGTTTAGTATTCAAGTGATTGCCAAATCTTTTTTTTTCTTTTTTTTTTTTCATTTTGTGTTTTGAATGAGATGAGCAGGAGCTGCATATTGATAGACAAAGAGATGCTGAAATCTTAGCTGTCCAAAGCATGGAGAATTGATGTGCATCATAAATCCTTACAACTATGAATCTGTGATAATGCACTGTAACATATCATTTAAATGTTTTCTCTGTCCTGTCCCCAGCCCCCAGCCTACCCTGCCTACCCCTACCCCTCTTACCCCCCACAGTATGGCTACTACGGCTACTGAAACCACTCTCACTGACGTGGTTACCACAGTCGACCTCGTAGACATTGCTGGTGAACATTTTTACAGTACCGGTACTAGTACGTACAATCAGGCAATGAGACTGGACGGTGCAGTCTTTCTCTTTGTCCCAAAACACAGAACAGAAGGGTTTTAGCAGTGGGACATTGTACTATTTTGTGGCATTATTTTTTGTTCTTTTTTTTCCCCTTCAATTTGCCCTAAAAAATGACTTTTCTGCAGATGTAGCATTTTATTGTCGAGATTTTTTGTGGGATATTTTTTGCGTATTTTGGTCTGCAAATGTCAGGTCTCTATAATGTAAATGTTGGCAAAACTGCTCCAATTCCAATACTGTTACTATGGTACAACTTCGTTACAAAATATACTATGGACCAAAAGAAATGAATGTTCATTATTCTGTGAATGAAATGTTTTCAGTACTTAAGAATTAACACTGTAGGAAGCTGATTATCCATTTAAAGAGGGGGGTATGCTTAGTAGTAGTAGACAAATATTACTTTTGATTACATGTGCTTGCATTATTTTGAAACGTGTTCTTGATTATTAGAGGTACTTGTTTAGTAGCAATGGAGATGGAGATAATCTTAACAATCAGCTTCTGAATCATTTATAAGCTTTTTTATTTCCTTTGATTTTGATTTGTAGACCTGGTACATGTAATGTATATATAATAAGCATTAAAAAGAACATTGAATTATTATCACAAGTTATTGTAAGTCATTTGCTTTTGAATTTGTTTTTACATGAACATGTTTATCAGATTAAATAAAATCATGAATTTGTTGTTTTAGATTCATGAGTTTTGCATCATTCTTTATTATCATCGTTATTATTATTAGTGTAAAACTGTGGACTGAATGTGTGGATTTCCTTGCTCTTGGATTAAATATTATTTTTAAAAGTCATACCAAGCCCCTGTTTACAAATAAATATATTAGTTCTTTTAGGTTGCTGCTTGTGATCTAGTGGTTGGTGCATTGACCTCTGAGTCCTAAGTCCTGGGTAATTTTGTATCCACTACCAGACCAGATGTACTCATTGAAAAGGCAATATGTCTGTCACACATTTCTCCTTCCATCCAGGTGTTGTTAAGGAAAGATGTTAGTGTGTTGGTGGGTGTAGGCGCCAACCAGGCAGACCCACCAGTAATGCATCCCAGGAGGTTGAGAAGGCTTTGGAATAATACATGTAATATTCCGTAAAGTGCATTGAATTAGCTGTTGGGACAGGAAATGCACTATACAAAGTAATGATGATTATCATTAAGTGATCTGGTGGTCAGAGTGATTCGATCCACGGCCGTGCCAACTCTATTTGGATTTGAGAGTATTTTCTGATCCACCACCAGGTGTACTCTTGGAAAAGGTACTTTGTCACGACTTTCTCACCTCACCCAGGTGTA
>JAUELK010036370.1:0-13415 GCA_031471215.1 Gastropteron pacificum | reverse complement strand
CTCTCTCTCACTCTCTCTTTCTCCCCCTCTCTCACTCTCTATCTCTCTCTACCTCTCTCTCTCTCTCTCTCTCTCTCTCTCTCTCTCTCTCTCACTCTCTCTCTCTCTCTCTCTCTCCAGACGGCTACTATGTCTACGTGGAGTCTTCTCGTACGGCAGTTAGTGACGTTGCCAGGCTGGTCTCTCCTGAGGTTCGAACCGCTGCCTCCAGTACCGGGGGAAGTCACTGCGTGGTGTTCTGGTACCACATGTATGGGACCATGGCCGGGAATTTGTCTCTTATCTACCAGGTTTGTTGTTGTTTGTTTTGTTGTTTGTTGTTGTTCTGTTGTTTGTTGCTGTTAATGTGGTGGTGGTGGTGGTGGTGGAGGCTGCTGGCTTATAATATACTGCACATGCATGATTTATGTAAGGAGCTGATTTATAGTTACAGGTAAGTTGTTGTTGCTGTTTGTAATAGGGGTGTTGGTACATGACGTATTGTCTTGCTTCTTTTACCAGTTTCGTTTGTGTTTGAGTAGTTTGATATGGTTTGTGTGGCGGTTACCTTGTTACGGTACATATATTATGTTTGCCCCCCCCCCCCTCAGACTGAGCTGGGCACAGAGCAGGAGTTGTGGTCTGTAGCCGGGGACCAAGGTAACTCCTGGCACATGCAGCAGGTCAGCTTCACACACAGAGCACCTTACAGCTTCTACGTAAGTACTTCTGACTGTTGCGTATTCATCATAGGAATAACATAGAAGTACATGTACGGTAGTAGCCTATTACTATTAGTACCGGTATATAAATGACATACTACTCGTATAGTATTAGTAGCAACTACAAACGCGTACGTCATGATTTTTTTTAGGTGCTAACTAAATTAGTATACCGATGTTGAAAAATGAAAAGACATCCCGTTCTCATGCCTAAGCTGATACTATGTATATGTATAAGCCTACCCCGTTTTTCTTTGTTAAAGTACAGTTTGCATGATATACCACTGAGTTTGCACAGGCTTCGCTAGAGTTAGAAGCTGTATCCCTCACTCACACACACGCGCGCGCGCAAACACACACATACACACAAACACACACACACACACACACACACACACACACACACACACACACACACACACATACGGCACACCTGTATTCAAAGGAAAGATCACTTGTTTCAAGTTCAAGTTCAAGTAAAAAGACTTGGTTGGAGCTTTCCATCCTATTCAATGCTCTAGATCTAGTCGACTACATAATCCACTCAACCCAAACCTTAGCGTCATTTCTTAACCAATTCACTTTGTTGTTGTTTCCTCCAGTTGATCCTGCAAGCTACTGTTGCTGGATTCCTCGGTGACGTAGCCATCGATGACGTCATGCTGCGACCATCTCTGTGTGGCAGTTAAACTAGCCAATCAACACAGACCATCTGACCATATCGGTAAACGTGCCTGGACAGTACTGGACAGACCAGATTGCATAACAACATACTTGGACGGTTATTGGAGATAAAAAAATCACCCGTTTTGAAAGCTTACATTCTCAATATTTATACAACATGTACTGGCTTACTGACTAGAACTACATGTTCTATGGGGTGGGTGTGTGTGGGGGAATTATATGACACAAACAATGCTACAATGTTATTGAGCGACTTATGAAATTCGGAGATGAAACACAAATTAGTCTGGACTGGCTTTACCCAACCTGACCTTTTCATTCAAACCTTTACAACAACCACTTACCTACTAAAAAAAAAAATACTATTAGTACTATTACCAGACTTCGTACCTCTACAGAGAAGTGTTCTTGAACTTGAACTGTGAAAAACTAACAACTACCTGTACGATACAGAAACCCCCCCAAACACGAATGAATAAACAAAGTATCGGGACCTTCTTCTTCGGTGGCAGACAACAATCTAAACTGTGCCAATGTCCAACATGAGAAATAGCTATCGGTGTTTCTATGTGGACATTCTCTTAGACTAAAACCTGTCCATCAAAATTATTACGAGTTTGGTATAGGCTAATTTCAATCATTTTAGACTTTGTCATCGTCTTTAATACAATCTAAATGAAAATGACAAGTGGGCAAATCGAATCAAAGGCAGAGGTGGGCGTTAGTGCTATATACACGTATATCTACATTCTATGATCGTGCAAAAGGACAGAATTCTGGTTACCGCGTAGTTTTGATATAATATTTAGATAACGTTACCGCATATTGAACCTCAGCAGCACAACAGACAAAGCAAAGGAGATGACAACACAAGAGACAAGAAGTGGATTGGTGTTAGAGTATGACCTTGGGTTGCAAAAATGGATGCCAAAAGGAATTGAATATTGATGTACATGTGCGACAACGTGATGCAACTACAAAACTGTTGGATCTCGAATGTAGATTTTGGTAGAAGTAGAAGGCAGAGTACACAACAGAAATGTCCCATTGTTGACATGAGCGTCTCACTCAGATAGTACATTACAACAAAAATCACATGATTGTACGTTTCGATTGTGTACGAAACTTTCCCAAGGTGCACATACATGTGGCTTCCTACGTGTTGGCCAAATAACTACATGTATACATTTACTACATATTAATTCAAAACATTAAATTCGTTGACGCCTATCACATATTTACATACAGCAATACATTGTACATGTGTGTATTAATATGTTTTCGCTGTGCATTCAAACAAAATCTAATCACATATATCAAGTTATCACACTGCTGGTTTCGCAAAGCTTTTACATGTATGTAGTAGGTGACCTTCTGGTACACGGGGTACCGGATAAGGAGTTACTACATGTACTTGTTACTTTACCGTTTCTTGTGTAGCCAACTTTACGTAATTTACTACTTCGGTGAAATCTAAAAGGATCAGCAATTATCACCCAATAAAAGTGGTACATGCTTATTAATATTATACCTTGAAGTTTCAAATTCAAACTACTGCATTTGGGTTGTTGTTGTTTATGTTTTTCTCAATTACAATTATTACATATTGAAATAATCTGTTACATTTCGCGTCCTTGTTTGGCTTTGTAAATTGTGTAGATCCTTGTTTCATTCATGATTAATAATGTAAATGCTTTTTCTGAAAATAGGCCTCATACTATTACGTTGCCATATTTGGTCATTTCTGTGTTGCTAGTAATGTACTTGTTACTAATGTTATTACTGCATATTGTTTTCGTCATGCTGACCATTCCAATCATTGTATACCGCACTCATGTTGTTTGTGTTCTTCTATGGTTTTGATGTATACATGTTTTAAGTCGTTAAGGGTTTCATTAATAATCCGTGCAAATTGACAATAATCTTTCGTGTTTCAATTATGTTTGTTTGTTTTAAAACGAAATTAATATCAATTAGGGTACTGCTTAGGCTCTGTACAGGGTACTAGTTTAAAGTTAAAGTAGCAAACACGTGGAAAGCGGAGACAGTAGGCCGAAAGTTGCCTTGCACGCGACTTAATAAACTTATCAAACGAAAATATCTATTCGCTCGCAACATTTTCGGAACATCAACAAACCTGCTTCCTTTTTTGCTAAGTCTGAGTCTAGACAAGATAGAAATGATAGATATGCACTAAAAAGTCACTTGACGCCCCAATAAAGGAATTTCAACGATACGAATGTCATGATATATGTACAATTAAATACAATACCCTGCGTATTTACTGTGCTACATTTTATTTTGCTTAGTTTTGTTTCTCCTTATTCTTACTTACAGTAAAACTACATGTATAGTTTTACAGAGGCAATGACTGACAATGCATGTATACAGTTACTATAACTACATATAACTGTACCTACCCGTGTCCTTTATTTAGGGCATACTTCGTACTGTAGTAAGAAGAGGACTAACATACTAGGCCTTCCACAAGCGTGCCTACTCCAGCAAGGAGCAGAGCCGTATTGGTCGTTGTATGGTGCTTGTTGGTTGCTCTGTTTTATGTCCAATATCCCGTATATACTGTACAGCAATCTCATGATTAAGTATGTCTCATCTTATTAATTCTACAGTGAAATCTGGTTAAGATAAACCCTCTTGGAATGTTTTAAGGATTAATGATGATACATTTACATGTACAACTTATGTATAGTGGAGTTTGCTTTCAAAATCACTCATACTCATACTGATGAACAGTCAGCACAGATCAGAAATTACAAACAAATAAAAAGAAAATACATTACGTTGGCCATAAGCTCAAAGCAAAGTTTTTAAAAATGCGATTTTCCAGAAGCAATAAGTTGTGAAACCATCTACACTACATGTCTGTAAACAGAACATCTTACTGTACATGTACTATAACTAGAAAATGGTAATGGTGGTACATGAAAGAGGGGCGCATGCGTGGTCGTCTAAAGTCGATTCAGAGAGTTTATCTTATGTTGACAGTACTGTGTGTATGTACATTACGTCTACGAGTCTTGTACATGTATGTAATGATGGTATATCTTTCTATGTGTGTGGATTTGCGTTTTGAATGAATGTACACATTTATATATACATCCATTTTATTACATGAATTACATCTACATGTAACACATTTTGTGGGGATTCAAGACTCCTTTTTGTCGTCATTTATAATATAATTATAATGACATTTTTCATTGTAGAATTACAATGCCTGCATTACACTTTATTTGTTGTGCTTTGAAGAAACTACACACAAATTACTGTACATTGTATTTTGTATTGTAATTGTAATGTGCTTATCATTTTCAAGTTTTTTTGTCTTTTGGTGGGTTGCCAGAAAGTACATGTATGTTTCGTTTTCACTTACTCTGTATGATTATTTGTATTTACGCAATTCTAGTAGTATGCATGTAGATCTCTTTAGATTTTATTTTTCGTTCAAAATTATTTTTTTAATTAATAAACAATATTTTTGAAAAAGAAGCGGGGCGAAGAGAACAAAAAGTGTAAGATTATAATTGTTTGTAGTTAGTAGCTTTCACAGGGAGGGGGATTCCTCTTAACATTATACATTAATCAAATTAGCTGAAATCATTCCAGACCAAAAAAAACAACAGCAAGAGTGTACATTATTTACCTTTAAAAGTAATCTCACACTCACACCACTAAAAAAAGACCAATTATCTCACCATGTAAGCCTCCATTTTTCTTTTAAACTTTAAACAGAACAAGAACTGCACTTCAGTATATTTATAATATGTATTACTGTTTGATAACCACATTGAAATGTTATTTTTCTTCTTTTTGCATGTACCCAGAAATAATCATTGAAATACAGCTGCACTGCTGTCAAACACTAATAAACTAATACCAATACAGTGTAAACTCCATCCTCACTTTGTGTCCTCATGTCTTCACATACTGCATGGAAAATGTATGTTTGTTTTCCCAATCTAATCAAAAAGTTTGTGTTTGTTAACTTAACCTATGGTAAAAACGCCAGTCCTTTTCTTCAGTAAGTTAATTATTCGAAGTGTAAATGAGTTGTAGTAAGTTGTACACTACATACATGTGTTTGTCAGTGTAAGTGTAACTACGTGTATGTGTATAGACATGTGTACATGTATCTATATAATAATATTATGTCATGTCTTTGTTGAACTTTGCCATTATGTTGAGTTACCTGTATCATCAATGATCTATTCACCAAAGGGGCTGTCTCACACCTGTGGCAGGCTACATCAATAAAATGTCTTGATCCCCACATTGTGTCTTTCTTAAAGATTATTTCTTTTTTTAATGTACATATGTATAATTAATTTGGTTTATTAAGAGTACATTGAAGACGTTTACGGTTTGTTGGTAGTGGGATTATTTTTTTTCCGTCACAATGCATCTTGCAAATAGATGATCAGATCATTGAATTTGAACATTATTGTGTACTTTCATTATTTCAGGAATCATTCGCTGAGTGAAAACCATACACATTTAGACAATCTTGTACTGGGATGGTGAAAGTAGTCTTGAACAGAATAGTAATTAGTCACCAAAAAGTGATCAATATCTTATCAAAATAAAGTAGGGGAAGAATGGTTCAAATTTTTAACCAAACAAATAGAAAACAAAGTTTGAATCACCAAGGCACAAGTCAGGATATAAGACAATCAGATTTATTCTTGTAGCATAATGTAATATTTGTGACATGACAAATTGCTAGTTGGCATGTTTGAACATGATTCCATTCCCATGTTTGGTGAAGAAGACAACACAAAAGTATCAAGACCCTATCACGTACCACTCAGAGATGGTACAAAGATTTGTAGATCTGCTCATTCTAATACACATTCAGTAATCAGCTAATGTCACAAAATGACAAATACTTTTATCTGATAACGCTGGCAAAATTTAAAGACATTTTGATTAATACAATGGGAGATAAAATAAAAAAAGCCAGAAGTGCAGACAAAGTGATGAAGGTAACATCCTGTCACTCCTTCATTAAATAGTGCAATATTCCAATAGTCCCAGAAGATGAATCCCTGACATGCTAAAAGGAGCACCTCATCACTTCTCAACCTCTGTGGACACACACACAAGGAATGCAAAGAATTAATACAGGGTTCAAACAAACATCTTGGTGCACAAAAAATATAGGCTACTTTAAAGATCAAGGGGGGATGGGATCTACAACCAAAACACATGTCACAGAATCACAGCTTTAATAGTAAAAATGATATTCAGTGAAGATATGTAGAGAGTACATAAACACCCCATTTCATTTATATCCTTATCAATCACATTCAACAGCTGTGAATGTAAAAACATGCATGATATCATGTTGGGACCTTTTGCTCAAAACCAAGAGAACAACCTCTTCATTTTCTATCATATCAACGCTGATCTGAAGAAAAAAATTATTTCAACACCATAATGAAATGTTCCTCATCACACAAAAAAAACTAAAAAATTTCCATTTTCTCCATCAGCCCCTGTGAGTACTATTAAAGGTTATCTACTAAACAGATAATAAACCAGTCTAAAACCTACCCTCTTCTTCCTCATCATCTCCATCGTCAGACGAAGACTCATCGGAATCATCATCGTCATCATCCCCATCATCATCGGACTCGAAGGTGTTGTCAGGGATGTCATAGATCCTCACAACAGGCTGTTGACAAAGAGCAAGACACAAAAATCAGTCAAATTTCTAACACAACAATCTGAAGTCTTGAACCTTCACAATCATACCTCCCTTACTCCTAATTCTTTTTATCATCAATATCAATTCTATTTTTCAAAGAGAATGGAGAAAAAGATCATTGTTTGGTCAAACCTTTTTGTAATTCAGAACAATGACAGTTTGAGACCAGCTGATCACAGAAATCGATTAGACCTCTGGACACATCACGCTCAATGAGGTAATCATTCATAATTCAAAACACATCCCACAGAATTAGACAGCTTGTAATGTAAACCAATACAATAAACAAGTGTATGCACATCAAAGAGAAAAAGACAGCACAAGCTCAGCTACATTAAAATACAAGACAAACAATCTTTAACACATTATCAACAAAGTGCCTCTGAAATACCAACACCAACCATGTAGGCGTGAACTTGTTCTTTCTTACAGTGCATAATTTATTACAGATTACATCAAAGCTATTCTAAGTGGCAAAAAAACATCTACGATATCTTCCTTAGGACAGTGATGGCACACAAACAGTGTAAGAGCTCACCCTGTTGGGGTCCTTCATGATGAGGTATTTTCCCTCCTTCAGCTTCATGCAGGTGTCCACAATACACCTGAGGATGCCCCAGGCATTGTCCATGTTCAGGTTGATCTGGTTGGCAAACTCCACAGGCTTGAACTGCTGGGTGCCCAAGACCACATGCTTGGCTGTGTCCTTCACATGCTGCCTCGAGACATACCTGGCAGGGGGAAAAAGAGAACATGCAGGTTTTAAAAAACTGACAGGCTAAGATCTACCACTGTAGGCTACTTTACAGGTTGTGGGCCTACATAGAAAGATTACTATTCACTGTTTGTAAACCTAGAAATATCTTGGCCATTATATGTTGTGTATGTTATGTATCAAACAACTTCCACTCCAGTCACGAGTGAAACTTTCCCTATTTCACACTATATCTGTAGCTATAGGACTCACCCAAACTTGATGTGGTCTGAGCCAGCCAGCAATGCACTGACTGTCCACTTGGCCAGTTTACAGCTGTTGTTCTTCAACTCTGTGGCCAACACTGCTCCTCTCTGAGAGTCCAGACGGCTACGCCAGTCCACACCACCAGAGAACTGGAGGGAAAACAATTCACATTTCAATTCTTCTGTCAACTTTGGAAGTTAGCTATCCCCTACCCTTTTATGATGAGATAGATGCATGTATGTAGAGATACACAAAGATGTGATATGTTGTAACACGTAATGCAAATGGTTCCATTACAAATTGAAGGAAACAATCTTCTACTTCTATACAACAAATCTATGAGCTTATCAATTTAATTTTTATTTTCTCATTTACAAAAGCCTGTGCTGTACGGCACACTGAGCTTGCAGACTAATGCCATGCGGTGCATGAATTCAGCTACATGTACTTAGAACGAGGGCAAACATGTAGTTGCCACAAGAGCAGCACGTATCTGCCCTGTATGTGTAACAGTTAACAAACACTGACAAAGTCATGATACGGATATGTCAAAGTGAACAAATGAGCTGATGGTAAATCTGCTTACCCGAGAGTCCCACTCATTTAGAGACTTGATGTTCATGAACTGAGTTTCATTGTTGGGCCCTGAGGTGACAGCATCATGCTCTGTACGTGCTATCAACACTATATCATTGCCTAGATCCCATTTACGATACCTGGGGAGAAAGACAAAAAAGAAGAAATGGTCAGAAAACGGAATAAACAATTTGTTTATACAATTTTTAACATTTAGCACAATTCTTCATGAATTACACCAGTTAATTCAAACCGTCACTGGAAAAGAAAACTACAATGGTTAATTATTATACTTGGGGAAAATACATTAAAACAGGTATACGCTAACCAGTTTAGCATTACAGGCCAAAGCAAATCTGTGAATCGTACCTGTATCCTACAGAAGCGACGTTGGAGTCATCTGCACCCTGTACAAAGGGATTCTTCTTCTCAAATGAGAACTTTTCTTCATTCTGAGGACACAAAACAAACCAAGAGACATAAAAATAACTCAGTCTAAGTTATAAAAACACCAAGTTATTCACCCATCACAAACATTTAAACTATTCACACTTTCTTGTATTAAATTTAATCTACCATACTTTTACACATGAAGCTGCATCCTGATGAAAATATAAAGTAATGTGCAGCACTTTCCATGGCAAGACTGGCGAAATGTTCCAACATAAGAAAAGGGTACACTTAACAATCAGGGAACGCAAAAAGGAGTAAAGTATGAAAATAATTACCTCAAGGCAACCTTACGGAATTTTCTGTGGTTATGAATATATTGGAATTATAAATAGATCTATACAACTTTTCCCTATATATTGCAACATGAAAAATCTATTTCAGACATTTGAACGATCATAATTTGTGTATGATACATGTAGATTGAACTCACCATCCTGAGCACTTGCTGTGAGAAGTTGTGGTTGATGAAGGTAGCCTCCAGACCCAGGCTGCGCGGGGAGTTGATGTTGGAGCCGCTTTGCTCCTCCTGGGGTGGCTCTGTGGCGGTCTCGCTCACAGTCAGCAGGTCAAAGTCAGAGTCATCTCTCTTGTCAAAGAAGAGCTTGTTGCCGACACGCTGCACCACAATGTCCCAGGAGTAGGAGGAGCGCGGACAGCACATCATCATGGCAAGAATGGAGTCAGTGGCAAACACATTGCCCTGCGTCTTGGCCAGCTGAGATACACATGAGAGAAATAGACATTGTCAGTACAAAAGCTTAATACAAGGATTGCAAAACACAACATTTTAGAATCCAACAACCTCTAATGATTCAACTCAAGAGGGGGACATAGACTAATTAGCTAGTTAGTTTCCAGCCAACCAACCAAACAAATTAAACCCATAGCTCGGCCATAAAGAAATAAGCCTGTGTTGCTTGACTAAGTTTGCCTTTGCGGGTATAAGTGCTATATTTCACGTCATTACAAAATGTCTGTAAACTTTCTCATTGCTCACCTGTCTGATGACTGGGTCGTCAGTGGTGGTCACCTTATGAATGATGCGGTTGATTCTACGCAGACGCTTCTCATTCTTGGTGGTCACACGGTCATAGGTTTTGTCATAATACTCCATAGAGCCACATGTGGTACTGCAGATGAATTAAAATGTATACAATTAATTTATATTAGCTAGCGTGCACAAACATTTACCTAGAAATAGGAGTATTTTACCTTATAAAAAGACACCAATTCAAACTGAATTCAGGGATAGGGACAAATTATGGGGAAAAAAACAGCAACATACGCGGTAGTGCGACCACGGAAATAACTTCACCACTACAACACATAGTGGGGAGATGTGCAGGTCCATATAAAATAAGTTAAGTTTGTACTGTACACATAGTCTGTATTCTACCTGCGTGTTGGGTATGGCCATGGCTTTAACTTTAATATGGAAAAAAAATGCTTTAATTCATAACAATTAATGTAAGAACATGATAAAAATGGCTTCTCTAAACCTAGATCTAGATACTTTGAAAGAAAATATATTGATCTCTAGTCTAGATCTATCTCTAGCAATATTATCATTCACAACCTCTATCTCTTTTTCTCCTTAAGTCTAGTCTAGTTCTATCCAAAATAACAACAAACTGTCAATTTGAACCTTGATTAATGAAAGTTAAGAAGAAAACACCTGATAATAGCTACACGCAATAGTAGTTAGTAGCCTACCGACATTGCATTCAATGATTCATGGATACAGAATAGAGGGACAACTGTTGCGTTTCAGTTCGGCTCGGTAACTAGAGTTAAGATCTATCGGCAAAAACTAAACCAGCGTACTCATACTCCACTTGAAATCAGGATATGAGGAGAATGATTGCATTTGCGAGATAGAGAGATGCTGTTTCGAGCCCATCCGAGCGTTGTCTGTTCGCGATAGCGTAGGCTAGATCAGTGCGTCACCATTTGTAAACAATGAATTAAAATCTGAAACCTAGTTGTTTTACAGTTTTTCGTGTCTGCAAACATTCATGTTTTTCGTGTCTGAAAACATTCGCGGTTTTCGATAGTAATTTCATTATTTTCGACCGCATGTAGAAAAACCGCAGAGGTTGGCCCACAAAAAAAATCTGCAGAAAAATCCCTGCGAATTCTTTAACACCCCTCAGACTCACAGGTCCACTCCTTCCTTGATGTCTGGCAAGTTGAGTTTGACCAGTCTGGGGAAGTCCATTTCTTCCATCACCACCCAATCATCCTTGATTTGCACTGAGGCGTCACGATTCCTGGCCGGCATCTTGCTGCGGTTTTCTTGCATCTGTTTGCCAAATTGTTTCTGCCACTTCTTAAGCTGTCTCTGGCGATCACGCTCGCGGTTCTTCTGGGTCTTGGTGAGTACCTGCATACTAGGCTGGCTCTGCTGTTGTCTGCGCTCTCTGTCACGTCTCTGGCGGTTCTGTTGTGCAGAAAAAGAAAATTATAAATGAATAAATAAGTAAACAAAAGCCCATATGCACAGACATCATACATAGCCCAGAATATGAAAAGTGATTCAAATGACAAACAAAAAACATAAAAAAAGAACAAATTGTCATTTTTCTTCCTAATACAACAAAAGAAAGAAACTCTACTGAACTCAACTCTCTCAAAACTGATTTGAGAGCATAAAATAGTTTTTAAAGATTCCACCATCAGGTCTAAAAATAAAAAAGCTGTACATTTTTTTGTTGCAGTGCGGTGCCCTACACTCTAACTTAACCTAACCCCTGGGAAGGAACGAAAGTAAATAAACGTAAATGAATACTTTGTGTCTCAGAAAGTTCTCAAAATTATTAAGATCAGTTAATTAAATTTTTTTTCATTGGCGGGGTCCGGTGAGATTTCCCCCATACCTGTTGGAAGAGTCTTCCCCTGCGTTGGTAGATGGGTCTCTGCACCTTGGTGGTGTCCACCAGCTGGAACGAGTTCTCATCTTCCTCATGGTAGTAGGCGTATTGGCTGCCTCCACCAATGGACGAGTTGTACTTGCCTGGAAATATTGGGACACAAATTTAAGTTGTTATATCATCATTATGAATATGAAGTATCATATCATCAATCGTAACTGTCAAAGTCTGTGTCCAAAATGTTTCTAGATATAAATGCAGCTCTTGACTTAAATTAATTTAAAGAAAGACACTAGATAGCCATTTGGCCTTTCCAAGGCAAAGTATGAATGAATGTTGTCCTTTGGTTTGGTTCATTCCTCTTCGTAGTTGTGGATGATTTGATTAGTTTTGTATGTTGTGGCTCTGAATGGTTGTTCTTATTTTGTGCACTTATTTTGCATAGAGTGATAGTCGACCCACTTTTTCCTTGCCTGGGATGTCTGTGTTGATCCAATCTAATATTCAATACTTACCCAGATATCTCTTGTCTTGATATGTGTTTCCAGTCCAGTCAGACACCTAACAAAGAAGGGAAGAAAGAACAAATGAAATGACTATGTCTCGAGGCATATTATGGACTGGTTATTAGATTCTAGATCTAGTCTAGACATCAAGTAAGCCTGAGTAGGCTAGGTAGATCTATTACTATTAATTATTAATAGTAATAGTTCTTTAACAGTTAACAATAACAGAGACAACAAACCCTTCAGTTCAGGTCAGAGGCAGTTTTATCAAGATGTCGCAAAGTGGCATGAACATGAATGAACAACACAAGAATAAATGAATTTCCAAACAAAATATCAAATCATGGTGAATCTTTGAATTTACATCGAATAAAAAAAACAAAGACAAGATGAGATCAAGAACAACACTCAGCAGGTGAGCAGGGCGTGATTGTAGTCAGTAACAGTAATTAATAATGTCACCACTAGATTAGTAAATTAGATATCTAGCACTGTCAACATCACATGTTGTACCACTGTGGGCTCGATCTTGCAAAGTGGATCTAGAATTCTAGATCTAGATATCTAGACCTCAAGAGAGAGGCAAGGAAATTATCAAGAAAAAGCAAACCAAGTTGTTTTAAATAGCTTGTTTTGCTTGTTTATCTTTCTATGTTCTTGATAATTTCCTTGCCTCTTTTTCTTTGTTGTGTAGCCTCCTACTTTTCAGTTTAGATCTATTGTCATTGTCTTTTGCTTGCACTTATGCATGTCCAGACATCAGACAGTCCAGTGTCTACAGTGTCAAGTCAAAATGAAAATGTATGAGTATGATTTTGTATGGGTCTGATCAGGATCTTCTTCTTCTTGGTCTCATCTAATCTAGGGCAAACCTGAGGTTTACTGTCGTGCCTATGTTGTTGACTAGTGCGATGGGCGATAAGTGTGGGCAAATAC
>JAUELK010036259.1:0-13423 GCA_031471215.1 Gastropteron pacificum | reverse complement strand
ATACAGTCTTGTTCCTACTCTATCTATGCACAGCGTAATATAAGACGATCCAAATTGTTCATATGCCTACCATCAATTCTTTACTGCACTTGCATGTCAACAAAAGTGTATGCACTAATAAAAACATTGAAATCTGTGTTACAATTTTTTAATTTGGCTCAAAAAATGAACTTCAGATATAAGAATTAAGAACACTTTTGCTCTGACGGAGACCGTTCTTATAAGCGGCACCTACTGTACTTGTTTAGTTTCCTCTTGAAGTCTAGACGGGTCTTTGCATTGACCACTACTTGTGGTAAGTTGTTCCACTGGTGTGTGCAGACTAAAATGTTGTTCTACACACAATATACAAACATACAGTAGGCTACAATGTCCGCTGATACATTAAGAATGCTGATAGAGTCTTAGGGTGTCCGTAAACCCCATCTTCACTCTAGTACCAGTCATTCTATACAACTAACAGCAGCAACAAGCCTTTGTCAGATGAAAAAGAAAGAAGACTTACTATGAAACAAAAACATGTTACAAAGTGAAAATGTGTTGTTTTTTTTAGGTGCTTTTCGTGTGCGCAGTCCCTCACAAACAAAACAATAATTTCACAGAAGAGTGCTACTCGATACTCTTGAGGGACTTGTGTAAGATCCAATAAGCCTTCTAGTTAAAAACGATATTGCTAGGGATGAAGAAACTGACTTCTTGAACACACTCTGCCCAGTGAGAAAACAATCATGCAGGTCTCTTGGTACCAGTCTTCAGTAGTGAAACAAGTCTATGGACAACAACATACGTGTATTCAGTTCATGTACAGACATTAAGAATGGGTGGAAACAAATTGTATATTACACTTCATAGTTTAAATACATGAGAACATATATATGGCTAGATTTGTAAGGATAGCATACATCACATTACACTCTGAAAATAAATACAATAAAACCAATAATGCAAGTTGAAAGTGTGGGCAGATTTGAATACAATACGTAGAAGTAGAAGACCCAATAGGCCTGTCTAACTACTTGGCTACCTATCGCACACATCCTTTATGTATCTGGTTTCTTTTCCCGTGTTTAAAATGTAGTCACAGATCTTACATGCTCATGTGATTTTATTGAGTCCTTAGAACAGTGTGTGAATGGTCCCTAATAAATAACAATATCAGATTTATATTCCGCACGAGCTCATGAGCGTATGATTTGTTTTTAATGTAATATTATTGTATTGTTTCAGGTATTTTTGTACTTCATGTGTGTTTGTCACTTTCCCATTTGCACGGATTAAGAAAAGTTAATCTTATCTTATGATGCGAGGTCTGACGTCTTTATCAAGATGTTCACAGTCGTGAACATCAATAATAAAATAACAAATAGTAATAATAATTACAATAGTAAAATTACTTCAGGGAATTCCATAACGATCATCATAACATAGCAATAGAAGTGATAATGCTGATTTGCATGGCGCACATTTCCCCCCCATTCACAAGAGGGACAGACAACCAGAAAAGATGGCAGACCTTTTCAAGGCTAGCCTTATTCAAAGGACGCCACTGATGATGATGATCATTGACTGAATGTGTCAGCTTTGTGAATTCTTTCACACAAGTTCAAGCACCAGGGCTACAGAAAATGATGTGACATTCACCTGGTTCAGTCCTAAATCATGGTTATAACCATAAATGTCCCAAATGTTGCATCAATATAGGCAGCATTGACATCAATGTGAAGGCCCTCCAGTCCCAGGTTGCAGAGCTAGACTGCCTTGGCTCTGTAGGTACATTAGACCACTAGAAGAATTAAACAATAGATCTGTACTTCTTTCTACAACAAGGCAAAAGTCCCGTACAGACATTTTCATCCTGACAGACCAGATTCATTCCACAGCAATCTTGATTATTCTGAACATCCTGAAAGGCACAATGGTTCTTCCTGATCAGCACCCATACCAACATATATCAATAGCAACGAAACATTTCACTGCTTATGGCCAGGTACCCCTTTTACACCGGGGTGGGGTGAGAAAAGGTTAAAGTTAAAGCACATGACAAAGCACTTTTTCCACAAAGACATCTAAGCATTCCATTTATGTTGTACAAAATAATTTTCTTCTCAAATAAGTTTCAGTTGTTGAATAGATTCGCTCTTTTCCATTTTCTCACAAGGCACAAAATCACAGTAAGGGAAACAAATAAGAGAGATCAAGAACTGAGCTTATTATATTGCAACAAGAGGTACATTTTCGCAGCACCCACTTTGTTAAGGAACATAAACAAACAAAACTTTTAACAAGGTCGATTTTACAGTTAAAGAGCACATACAGAGACGATAAGATTGGACATTACTCTCTTTCTCTTTGTAAAAAAAGCGTAGCCTCCTCAACGCATCCCACCATACAAAACAGAAGGGCTTTAACTTTAAAACTGGGATTGGGATACCTTCAAACATATGTGTGATCTTCAGTCATACTTTCCTATCATCATATGTACCGTTGTTTTTTCACAGGGGACGCACTGAGGTTGGCTACGCAAATATTGTCCGAGTGTCCCGTCTGTAGGCAGGGTCTGTGGTACACCCACTTCCTTTCCTTCTTCTCAAGCCAGCGCTGAGCACTTGCTCTTAATTCCATTGCCAGGAAGTAGAAAGTAGACCCACATAGAGGAGAACATGCAAGTTTTATGAAGAACGAATTTGAAAGAACAAATACACACAAGGAGATGTCACAGTGTCTGTCCTTACAAGTACTTCATTCTTTGAATCACTCACAGTCACAATTCACTCCAAACACGTCACATTTTTCAAAGTACCAATACCAGATATCAGCACCAGCAGTCTATGCCTGGATCAAAACAGATTGGCAGCAGTTTGACACTCAGCTGTAAAAGATATGACTTGAATTTGCAGCCGTTTATGCTGATTACTGACAGAGACCGAGCCCACATGTCTGTTGCTTCATCTTCTGTTCCAAATGAGGTTTGGAACCTCAAATGAAGTGGACTGACAAAAAAAACCCACAATTTTCTTATTTTCCTGTTTGCCGACATGAAATGCTTTTTTGCGCCCAATCCTAGAGGAACCTTGTTATCGCTTCATTTCACGCTGGAATCATGATGATGGCGGAGAATCTGACAGTGGTGAGTCCAATGAAGATGATGATGATGGATCCGATGGAGATGACGGATCCGATGACGATGCTGCTACAGGTCTAGGTAGGGGGTCGCCAGGGTTGGATAACCCCATGGGTACATGTTGGAAGGCTAGGGTGCTCGATGTACTGCTGTCCAGTAACTTCTCTGTCGTCTCTTGGTTCCGATCCTTGAAGAATTTCTTGAAGAATTCGTACGTGGAGATCATGACAGCACAGCCAGGGGCTACTCGCATCAGTCTTGGGGCGATTCCTGGGCAGAGGAAAACAAAACAAAAGCAAGAATTATAAACACTACCAGTACCAGTATGCCTCCAAACAATGGACAGGCCTCAGCATGGTCACCCTCAAGGACCTAGCTAGGTACCGAGACAGATAATAAAGTAATAATAATAATAAAGTGTATATTTTTTGAGCACTTTTCCAAAAGAAGGCTCAAAGCACTCGGATGGAGCTCCATTGTGGACAACCTCCGGACCAAAGACGTCCCCTAATCATCATGCCTCCCAGGGGCTTGAGATGGCTTTGGAACTAGAGAAGCCTGTCAGGTAATAATGTGCTGTAAAGCGCACTGAGCTTGCTGTCTGTAGAGAGAGAAAATGCGCTGTATAAATCAACTATAAATAGCATTATCGTCATCATTATTTTTCTTATAAAAGGGAACTTCTTCTTCTTCCGATTATGATGGTGATGTCGGGGGTTGGGCATCATCTTTTTCTCATTCTGCATTTCTTAACATTTTCAGACCCACAAACTATGATTTGGACATCATACACTTATTTCTTAAATTCTGTAAGTTTCTGTAAGTAACAGATTACTTTCTACACCAAATATGGATTTCTCTCAAAGTACAATCACTGTCGCTGAGTCGTCTTGAATTCACTACTAAAGGACTGGTCCAGAGGAGTCTTGACACTGCATTGCACAATTACATGAACAAGATGAACAAGGTAGGCTCTCCAGTCACAGTTTGCAGAGTTAGGACACCAAAGCTCTGTAAGTCTACTAGACCACTTGAAGAGTGAGTAACTCATACCTTTTGCCTTCAAAACATCAAAGAGTAAATGAGTACATAAATAAGGACCAGTGTAGGAAACTCAAAGTAAGGTTGACTTACCTGTGAAGAGAGCCTTGAATCCTTCCTCCACATAGATCCTCCTCACTATCTTCCAGGTAGATGTCACTTCCTTCTTGTTACCTGTGACACACACGAAACAACGATAGAGCAAAGTCTATGGTCAAGTACCAGAAGAACGTGTCACTCTGTCACTCATCATTTACACGAGTTTATAATTGTCAGTCATTTGTGTGTACATGTATTTGTCTAGATGTATTTATCTAGAAGATAACATGAACTTTATCAATCGGAATCCATGGACCTCTGGTTTGGATGTATTAGTATTACATAACACATAGACATAACAAAATGACATTGACTTAAATAACACACGGTTCTGGATCTAGAATGAAGTATACATTCACACAATCCCCCAAAACAAGCATACACATTCACATAGGCACACATGTGTGGGTAAATGTCCATATTTACCCTTTTCTGGACATCGTGTATTGTTTTATGGCTGTACCTTGTTACATATTTTGTTTCACAACCAACTCATAACAAGTACAATTTAGGGCCGTCCACCTCCATCCTATCGGAGACGAACGTTGAAACGTAGGTCCCACAGCCCCACCTCTTGTAGGATCTAAAAAGTGTCATTAGGGGTGTAAAACGCAAACTCAAACAAGTGCAAGACAGTACCCATCGCTAATAAGATTGTCAGGTATAAGAACACTTCGGTTGTAAGAACGACTTTTTACGGTCTACCAAAGTATTTCTCTATTTTTACTCTGGATATAAGAATGTTACTTCGGATATATAAGAACGTCTGACTGTTCATTGAAAACTGGGTTACAGCCATTGATTTAGGCTAAAAGACAGGGACCGTTGTTATGAGTACTGTACTACAAAGTGGTCCTCACCCAGTATGTCAGCCTCCCCCAGTTGTATCTGTCTCCTTGTCTTGATCACATCAAAGGGCAGCGTGAGGACAGCAGCAATCTGACCATAGAACAATGTACAAACACTAAAACAGCAACAAAAATGATAATAACTTATTTCTATAGCGCATAAATCGACCTAAGTGCTCTAAGGCGCTGTACAATTTTAAACAACAGTTAGCACAATACAAAAAACATGTCTCAAACACACACACAGGCACACACACACACACTCAAATGATGCGACAGTACTGGATCTAGCTAAAACTGAAAAAACTACTCATAATAAGATCTGAAAAGCTCTGTTTTTAAGACTCTTAAAGACATTAAGGCTAGGTGAATTTTTGATGTTAGAATTCAAAACATTCAAAACTTTGGGACCACCCACTGAGAAAGATCGATCACTAAGAGATAACTTGTGAGAAGGAATAATTAGAATGTTTTCGTTTTCTGAGCGAAGTGATCTTGATGGTTTGTAAGGAGTTATAGCATCAACGCACTGGTGTTGTTTATCTCACTACAGAACCACAGTGAGTTTGTGATTACATGACAAAAGTTGATCCCATTGTCAACTATAAACTGCATCATAGCTTGACATAAACTTCTGATTTTCCTAAATTCATATAAACAAGTAGCTCTGGCTAAGTTTATGATAACATCACATTAGAGCATGAAAACATGGATTTGTTTGTGCGCTATACAAATGACTTTCATCATCATCATCACATTAATGATAGGAAGGAAGCAATACTCACTAGCTGAGAATTGACAGTTCCTTTTCAAATTAGTTTTAACATATTCCAAGAGATAAGACTTTAGCATACAGTATCAAACACAAACACATTGAATTTATCCCATGAAAATAAAAAAAAATAAAAAACCAAACAGATAGTAAACAAGCACACACACAAAACAGATGTACACTGTATAATCAAGTTCATGAAAACACTATGATGACTTGTACAGTTCAAAGAGATACTGTGTGGGGATAGTGCGCGGTATAAATAACCAGTTTTTATTATTATTATTATTAGATACTGACCGAGCCAGCCCCAGCGCCGGCAGCAAAAGTTTCCAGGAAGGTCAAGTTGTGTGTGTTCTTTGTCAACAGGACATAAGCCTTCATTGCTTCATAGCCCGACCAGTACATGGCTGTCAAAGTACAAAGACATACAGATAATTAGCACAAAGACATACAGAGAATTAGTACAAAGACATACAGAGAATTAGCACAAAGACATACAGATAATTAGCACAAAGACATACAGATAATTAGCACAAAGACACACAGAGAATTAGTACAAAGACATACAGAGAATTAGCACAAAGACATACAGATAATTAGCACAAAGACATACAGAGAATTAGCACAAAGACATACAGACAATTAGCGATGTGTACATGAAAGATTAAGACAATGTGTGAAAGATGCCTTCTATCCTTTGATACATCTTGAGGTATCCATCTGATATGTTTTGCTATATCATCATCTGTACACTTGATATTCTCTGTAGACTGGGGGTATACATGCAATATGTTTTTGCACACCCTGTTAACCCTTCACTTTGTTGTTGTAATCATGCTTGTCCCCATGTCCTTTGTATTCAATGTGAAAAACTGTACAGCGCTTTGAACCTTCTTTGGGAAAAGCGCTCTACAAATACACTTTATTATTATTGTTATTATTACTTTGAGTCTTGACCTTCTGACCCAAAATGGCTGCCGTGCCTGGCTTCCTCAGCAAATGTATAAGATGACTAAGCTACTAAATACTGATGTACCGGTATAGAGCTGTGTTCGGTTATTCCCAGTCAACAAGGAATTCAACCTCAAAGGGATACATCTGATTTCAGACTAAATTATGCCTTTAACATCCCTGTTTTACATCTTTTTAAAATTCTTTATCAGGCACTAGGTTTGAGTCAATCACTCTTCAAGTGGTCTTATAGACCTACAGAGCCATGGCAACCTAGGTCTGGTGGACCTTAAAAGTGTCCCACTTGTTCATGCATTTGTGCAACGTAGTCACAAGACCCCCTCTGACCAGATGACTACTAAGTGCAATGCAGTTTTTGAGTTGATACTGCCGATATTGGTACAACACTAAGACATATATGGTTACACCCATGATTTAGGAGTGAACCAGGTGTACGTCACATCATTTTCTGTAGCCCTGATGCTTGAACTTGTGTGAAATAATTCACAAGTTACAAACAGTGAAATCTGAAGAAGGAGAAGCAGTATTCCCCCCCTATGCGCCGGCCAGGCAGCACTACCAGTATGTTTCCCAAGAGATGGCTTTGGAATGAAACAGGTCTGTCGGGGTAATAATATGCTTTATGGCGCTTTGAGCTTGAGCTCGAGCGAGAAAAGCTCTCTATAAATGGGCTATCACTATTCTTATTACTATTATGTCTGACCTGAGAATGGTACGTCTCTGAGCAAGGTGGGCCCCAGAGCTCTCCACATTGAGAAGATACCTTTACTGCGCACCATATCCTGCACTGCACGGAACACATGGCTGTAGGACAGTCTGTCACTCTGGATCTTGGTGCGCATCATCTCAATGGGACTTATCACTGTGCTCGTCAAAACTGTTGAGGAACAATGGTGTTACTCATTTCAATGTTCACTTCTTGTCATGCCAAAACCAAAAAAAGGAGGAGTGATAAAGGGGAGGACAAGGCAGCGATAGTGACGGTGAAGCAACATGGAATATAAAAATTAAAAAATCATTGAGATGAAACAATAAAGAACTATTCTTAATTCAGACAATTCTCTTTGGCATACAGTAAATCAGTAAATGTATACAAATCAAAAAGTGGTTCTGAACCAGGGTCGGCCGCCCACATGGAAACAAACCAAGATAACTGCTCACACATAACACTACACACACGGATGACAAGCCATCAACTAAACACAATGAATCAAAAGAATCTAGAATTTTTGACAACTAAAAAAATATATGTATGCCTGTCTGGGAATAGGGTGTAAACGAAGCAAACATTAAGAGATGATCATTTATCTCCAGAAACAAATGAAACCTCGGAAATCTATCTTCCTTCTTTTTAACAAATTTCAATTATCTGTATTGTTTCTTTTTTAATTAATTTTTGAATGTGTCAACCTGGAAGAACAGTGACTGAGAAAAATGACTTTGAAAGGCTATGTCTCGCTGGGAATCACAAAAGGCGACAGTCACAAACTTCCTCCAGAGAGTCACACATGTTGTTGTTGTTGCTGCGACCAGGCACAATTTTTGAATCATTCACTCTTCAAGTGGTCTAAGACCTACAGAGCCATGGCAGTCTAGCTCTGCAGCCTGGGACTGGAGGGCGTTCAAATTGGCCTCTTGTTCATGCAGTCACAATACCCCCCCCGGACCAGTAACTGCTATGTGCAATGCAGTCATTGAGTTGGTACTGCCTATATTGATGCAACGTTTGGGACATTTATGGTTACAGACATAAGCTAAGACTGAAACAGGTGTATGTCTCATCATTTTCTGTAGCCCTGGTGCTTGAACTTATGTAAAAGACTTCACAAAGTTGACCACAGCACATGGGCAGAGTCACGCGTATGTAAAGAATGTCTCACCTCTGGCAGAGGCTCCACACGTCATCGGCTTCCACTGGTCTGAGAGGACACCCTCCCTGTAGCCTAACAGGCTCTTCATCTGGTCGTAGTAGGTGAAGTAGATCACCGTGGCTGGGATGGCCATCACCCTGAGGAACACATCACATGGCGTACAACAGTCTTCTTCTATCTTTTTGGAATGTTAAACAAAACCATGGGCAGTAATCCTTTCTTTAACTGATTCACTACCAGCTTGTTTTGAGCCTGTGACCACATTTTCTTTTCATAAAGGAATGATTAGTATCCGTGCCATGCCACTCAGAGCGGCTTCCGGTAGCCACTGGAGAAACTGTGTGCCGCTCTCATGGTAGCGAATCAGTTAAAAAGATAGCGGCAGGGAGCCTGTTTGTTGTCTCCAAAACAAACATTTTGAGCTTGAGTAGTCTTTCATGACTACATATTATTAATCACTAATCTACAGTGAATTGCTGTTTTGATCAGACACTAGGTATAAGCTGTTCACTCTTCAAGTGGTCTGTAAAGAGACATAGCAGCCTAGCTAGCCAACCTGGAACTGTATGTCACATCATTATCTGCCATCCAAGTGCTTGAACTTGAACTTGTGCTAAAGACTTCACAAAGTTGACCACAGCACGTGGGCAGATCTACAGTGCGAAGAAATCTAATAAAGATGCAGAAAAATAAACATAGAGCTAGACTCACAGTGTTGGGGGCAGTCCACTCCAGAGAGATGTGACACCTTCGTACCTCGCAATCTTCACCATGGCATCCTAGTACATGAGGGAGATAGAAGTGAAAAATGTAATTCATTGAAAACAAAATCGAAAATAAAGAAGAAAAGGACAAGAATGAAGAGGAAGAAAACGTAACCCCTGCAGTAACAATCCCTGCTTTTCATTTTCAAGTTGTTGGTTTCCAGACTTCATTGGGATGGACAAGATGAAATGTTCATTAATTCCTACAATAAGGGAACGAGAAATGTGAGGAAACATTACACAGTTGACATAATTCCTCATTGATTTCATGTAGGCCTACTATCGTATCTTCAATGGGTTTGAATATTGATTACGATAGACGATAGTAGCCCTACATGAAATCAATGATGAATACCAAAAGTACTCACGAAAGTGCCATTGAAGTGTGAAGGACGTTTGTACCACTGTGAGGAATGGGAGACCCCATTGACACACGTACAAATATGGTCCATCAGGCCGTTACAGTAGAGGAAACAGTGACCTTGGCCGAAGTTGGCTGGCTTGGCTTGGGCCTGCATTCTGATCTTCACCACGTCAAAGGGTGTCACTGTCAACAGAGTGAACATAGGTGAGGTTCTTCTTCAATTACTTCTTCTTTCCTGTCCACTACTGTCATCATATCAACTCGGACAAAGTAAATATAGTAAATTCCATTCACATGTAGACTGAGCAGACTAGACTGACTGTGCATTTTCCCTTTCTGTGTGGATGGATAAAAGTACATCTTATCTTTCATCTTATGTTTATAGTGACTGCTTTACTTACACACACATTTGTGCATTTCTCCATCCAAAGGGTGGCTAGTAGTCTACTTAAGGATTTAAAGTAGGTGAGGTTGTTTCATATTACCTTTCATATCATTTGAAGATCATAGTGTAGTACTTTAAGTATTATATAAATATGCATCATGTATATGTGTGTGTGTAGATGAAATATAAAAACTTACACCATCATTACCTATGATTGGTAAGGCACATATATGGTTGAAATTATACAACTTGTCAAAAAATGTAAAGTTCATTTTATCTTAACTTAAGTAATCTACCACATGATAGAATGAGCTACAATACACTTTTTAAATAATCCCTTATCCAGTATTTGATTTAAGAATAGCGTAGGCCTACACAACAAAAACAGCAATCAGCTGAGATACTACACAGTGTCATACATATAACTGTCTTTGGTGTTTTAGATCTAGTCCAGAACAAGATGTTTCTCAGAACTATAGATCTGACATGAATCAAGACTTACTCATGATTGAGGTCAAAAGGCCTCCTGTGCAGGATGAAACCATTTGTTGCCATGGTCGAATCTGTACGCCCACGGAAGGATTCCTCTGGATTGCAACAACAGACTTATCGGACTCCTCCTTCTTCATGATTGATGTCTTCAAAGTAATGGCACAGTCGGTCAAAGCAATCTCTACAACGACAAGGTCAACATTGCATTGAGACATAAAAAGCGAAAAGACTCAGCGCAGTGGACTCAGTGTTCTATTTGTGATGTATTTAGTTTTAAAGATTAAGTGAAAAAAGAAGACGCTTTCTTCAGATGTAGACCTAGAATCTAGGGTAAAAGTGTATTTTAGCGTCATGACTTTGGATGGGCGAACACTGAAATCCGACACCATACTTGTCAGATTGGCCATTTGACATCCGTGCTGAATTCGTTTTGGATTTATGTGAATTCTCTTGGAGTTTTGTGGTGTTTATGGATTCTTTTAAACAAGGTGAGAGGAAATGATACTCCAAACTCCAAGTGTGTTCAGAACAGTGTGAAAACAATCTACCCGTCAAAACCGGGTTGAAGACGACTCATTTTAGACCAATGTCTATAATATTTTTAATAGGCCTAACGCCGGCCGCGAGATTAATCAAGTACCAGTATTGCGGTTACGGTATTCGTGCATCCCTATTGCCAATCCAAGATGGCAGACTAGTAAACAATAGTAGACGACGCCCACCCAAAGGCTAAACTACACTTTCACTGAATCTAGATCTAGATGATCTACATCCCAAGATCTGGGAGGCCTTCCTCTATGTGCCGCCGCTTTGAAATAATAATCTCTACAATAGATTTCTAGATAGACCTCTGTACTCTGTAGTAAAACGGATAGATCTAGATCTAGATCTAAAAATCTAGATAGGGGGGGAAAAGCCTCTTTTGTTTGTATGAGTATGAGTTATGAGTGGCGCCACATTAAAATTAAAAGTATGATTAACTTGAACTTGATAGATGTTTGAGGCCCAAAGGGCCAGTTCATCAATCCGTGCTTACAAGTACTTTACTAGTGGCATGCGTGGCACTAAATACTTGTGGCAATGTTTAAAACTGATGCATAGAATCTAATACATATTGTCTTTAGGACTGGCAATGTAGAGTGTAAACACTCGCCAGATCTTTCCAGTGAGCGTCAAGCCTGCTTTTAAAACTGTTCCCAAGATTGAACAAATTTGATATCTACTTCTAGCGACGCGTCAGGAAAATCATCAGACAAGAGTGATGGTAGGTAGATCTAGATCTAGAATCTAGATTCTAGATCTATAACGGCCACACTAGCCCTAAGAACTTCGGACTCTAGACTATCATCAGTATCAGTGATCAGCCTTCTGAAAGTATCAGCTGACAATGTATAGATCTAGAGCTAGATCTAGATCTAGATGTCACTTCTTAAAGAAGACGATCTAGATCTAGATATTATAGATCTATCTAGATCTAGAAGCAAGAGAAATTATTTTACTTTATAAAAGTACTCTAACTCTATCTATACTAGACTCTATACTCTATTCTATTCCCACCGGCCAACCGTGACCACCGAGCCTTTCATCACTCTAGATCTCTAGATCTAGATCTATATGCCTATGGCCTATGGAACATTTTTGTAGCAGATCTACACAGACACAGAATGAAAGAAAGCCTCGCCTACCTAGGCCTAGTGTCTAGACAGTCGGCACATGAGGCGATTCAGTATTCTTCAATCTTCATGGGTTGTGATTCTGATTGCACAAGTATGAAGAAAGTGAAATATTGCAGAGTGCAGAGGTTAGAGGTCAGGGTCAGACAGAACAGGATAGAGCTTAAGACTCCCCTCCACTGTACAGTTTGTAGGAGAAGTCGCATCGTCTCCTGTCGTTAGTTTATTCTGTTCCCCTGCTTACAACTCAAAAAGTTTGGGCCGTATCTATCTATATATATATCTATAAAACCCACTTTCTGTATGTGTGTGTGTGTCTCACGTAATCTTCTAAACTACTGGACCGACAGTGTTTATTCTTTTGCATTGTCGATTGGAATTAATTAGGGATGTTTTTTAGCTTATACAATTTACATGATTTCATTTGGTTAATCCTCCTTACTGTCTTCATTAGGGATTGAAAAACCCGGTTATTTTTTCAAAGTAACCTGTTTAACGCACTGGATCTCTAAATCTAGATTTCAACTGTATTAACCTGTCATCTGTAAAATAAGATCGATTTGGTAGATCTAACACAAGATTGAATCAGTAGGCCATATACTATAGCGGATAGCCTAGAGCTACTTTTGTCTTCACCGTGTCTTTAAAGCAAATTTTTCTCAGTTCGCTGCTTTCACACGTAGGCGCATTCAAACATTCATTAGAAAATAACCAAGACACATAGATCTACTTGAAATCTGAAAAAAGTGTTTTAATCAGCAGATATTGCAGTTTCAGAAACAATTGAAACCTCGCAAATTCAATTTTTACAAAAGTCTACCCTTTTCCCAGATCACTACACAGTTGACTATAACCAATGGGACTGTCATATTTTCGTTTTTTTTCCAGCATTTGTTATGTGTTCCTGAGCCGTAGAACACGGAATTTTAAACAAGTGGGGGCGGCGAGATGTGGTATCATTTTAGTATCTCAATCGTTATAAGTAAATGTGAATACTTTTTTTTATTAAAATAAAAGG
>JAUELK010036037.1:0-13430 GCA_031471215.1 Gastropteron pacificum | reverse complement strand
AAATCGATTTCAACGATGTTTACAAAAACATCGATTTTTCGATGTTTCGATGTCGATGTGCCCATGCCTAATGTGGACCCTTTTTTTTTTGGGGGGGGGGGTGCTAGAAGGATGTTTTGAGAATAAAGTAGATCTAGTGAACACTGAACACAGCACGATAAATGACTAGGCCTAAACTTTGACACGAGCGCGTAGCCTTTGACTATGACCCAAGCTATGACCCTATTGTGTGTGGGGTTTTTTTTTCAGGCAGTAAGCGCGCCAAGCCAAAGAAAGCCCGCACCGCATAGGCCTAGCTAGGCTAGGCTAGCCTTGTGCATTCTCTTCTCACTAGGCCTACATGACCGCATTCAATATTCATCTGTCCGTCCGTCCAGCGTCCAGGGCCAGTGTGTGTACGCACTGGGTGTCCAGTGTCCAGTCCAGTGTTGAGTTGGTGAGTTTGTCTAGGTTTGACCAAAACTTGTATTTTATACATCCGGAGTAAACATAGAGAGAAAGAGTTCGTTTGGCCGAAAAATCGTTCTTATTAACCTAATTGTTTATCACCTGACTCTTATAAATGTACTGTAAGCCTATGTGCATGTATCTGACAGAATATTCAATTGAGAATAATCAGCTTGTTGATTGTGGCTATTTACAGTCAGTGGATCCTCCAGCTTGAGGCTTTGATGACATAACATTAACGTACTGACCTTAATACTGTCAACGCTAGAGTGTATCACATAATATTGTATTGTATTTATTGTACTGTATTGTGTATACACTTTCTTCATCCTTTCTCAGGAAAATTTGCCTTAGTGTTATGAGCTCTGCTTTTCGCTGAAGCCAACACACAGTCACCACAGAGCAGCGCCTATCGGCCATTTTTATTTGGTGGGGGACGAGGGGGTTATGACAGGGTTCAATTTTGAATTTTGCCCGGACAGCGACCATAACTGGTCTACTCTTCATCGATTTCAAACTGTCCAGGGATTTTAAACGTGCGCAACATGCACACGGGACCTCCGAGTATATCAAGGAGACGAGGGGCTGAAAAAACACTAAAAATGAACACCAACTTTGAGCTGGCACAGGGTGAGTTCGAACCAGTGACCCTATGGTCGACACCTTGGTGTTGGCTGAACGCTCTACCTGCTGTGCTAACACGCCCCATAATCACAATCATGTGATCCCATCAATATCTTGATAGGCTACATTAAATCCAACAGAAGCATGATGTCATCATGTAGTGAAATAAATGTTCACCAATTGAAACTGCACACCTTTACTTTACGACTGCTCTTCGAAGGATTGTACAAATTAATATCATGCTCTCAGACATGTAGATTTTCGATGAATAGATCCAATTACAATATCAGAAACATTGTTGTCACTGCGCTTACCCCTTGTATCCTTCTGTTACAGGGTGCTGGAATTGTACACGCTTGCACTACAACAGAGGAATAGACCATTCCAGTTCGCATCTGATTTGAGCTTCACTTTGAACACGAGAATCGTCCCACAGTTCTTTTGAACTTGTTAATCATGATGGGAAATAGACTTGGTGCTGATCCCCCACAACTACAACTACCAGACGCATGTAGTAACGGAGTTATTACAACTGTTCAATGTTCTTCATACAGATATCCACACTCAGGGTCAGAGGATGAATCTGATGTTGGTTCTGGGTCAAGTTATGAATTTGATATATCTGACGAATCAGAGTCTAGTTCAGATGAAGAAATCAGTACTACTGAAGATGACAATGGAAATGGCAATGAGAGTGAAGAGGACGAAGACAAAAGTCAGTCTAATTCATCACAAACGACCGCCAATCCAGGATGGAAAAGAGAGCTTGATGACCTTTTCCCGACTATCCCTGACTTCACAGCAAAACCTGGACTCAATCTGCCTGAAGGCAGTGAGACGCCTTTGGACATTTTCAAACTGATGTTCCCTTCTGAGGTAATGAACATTCTCATTACAGAAACAAACAAATGTTTTGGGCGTCTTTTTGAATCTAGTGAATCCACCTCCAAGAAAAATGGCTCTTTTATTTCTACATGGACACCTGTGACAGAAAATGACATGACTGGGTTTTTACTCATCCTTCTGCACATGGCAGCCACCAACAATCCAAATGTGAGCTTTCTTTGGGATAACAAACCTGTTCAATCATCATGGTTTCCCCGCACAGTCATTAGCGCTGACAGATTCGCTAGTATTTCTAAAGTCTTCTGTGTTCCTGAAACACCTACTACAATTACTAAAGATGGAAACAAAAAATCTAACCGCAACCCAACAGTTAAGGCATTCTATGACCATCTGAAGCAGGTTTTTGGCCAGCTGTACATCCCTGAGAAAAGACTATGTCTTGGATTAGAGGACTGCCCGCCTGGTGAGACTACCCTGGACATGATGGGAATGTCGGTTATTGAAGTGTGTGAGGCACAGTCTGGCTATGTGCTTGACTTTGAACTGCATGCACAGAAGAAAGTGGGTAAGTCTGCTGGCACTGTTCCCAATGTTGTGGCCCTCCGTCTCCTTGCTCCATTTCTGGACAAAGGATATCATGTGTATACAGACCCAGACTATACAAATGTAGAACTGGCATCAAGTTTGGTAAAGAGAAACACCATGGCCGTGGGATGTGTGTATTACAAAACTAAGAATAAGAAGAATTTGAAAGGCCTACCAGAAGACCTGAAGGCTCAAAAAGTTGGTAAGCAGGAGTCTTCTTTTCGCCAAAGTGGACCACTGATGGCTCTAAAGTGGAAAGATAAGAGCACAATCACCATACTTACAAGCTGTCACCTTCCAAATGCAGTGACAGTTTTAAAAACAAAAAACAAGGACATCAGAATGCCAACAGTTGTCTATGACTACACTTGTGCAATGAGGTCCCTGGAGTACAATGACAAACTACAGCCATATGAACCAATCTCTGGGCGCAAATTCAAGAAAGGCATGAAGATTTTCAATCAGCTTCTCATTCTAGCTGTCACGCAGAGTCGATTTCTGCATGCCAAGCTTCAAAAGTCAAAAGGCCAGAAAGCAATCAAGACCAGAGATTTTCTTGGCGTGCTTATGGAACAGATAGATGACAAGGTTGCTGTGAGCTTGCCGAGACTGCTAGAAAGACATTTTCCCATGCTGCTGTCAGAAGCACCGGTGGGTGAGTTGAAGAAGAAGAGGACGCCGATGGAGCCATGCGAAGTCTGTCTGGTCAGAGATCGCTCCTCTAGAGCTGAATGGCTGTCAGAACCTCCACCAGAAGTGAAGACACCCTACTGGTGCCCTGACTGTGAGATCCCTCTGTGTGCTGCCAACTGTTTTGAGGTATACCACACTGTGAAGAACTATTTCGTGCTGCCCCCAGGTGAAGAGGAAGAAGAGAATCAGACTGATGACACGGATGACAATGATTCGTTCTAATTGGTTGCAGTGAATCATAGTATATCAGTGTATTTTACAACAATACATAATATAGGCCTATACTGAATGGCCACTCGTCAGTGCAGTGAGCTTATTTTGGAATGTTAAAATTAAAAAGTGAATTTGCATACTTTCATTATACATACTATGTAATACCTAGTAGTAGTAGCATCAGATTAGAAACAAGCATTCAAGTTACATCTTCGTGTACCAGAATACCACATAGCTCAGAGCAGTCATTAAGTGCTTGTTTGTACTGTCATTCCCAGGTTTAGGTTTTGATTTTCATGTATGTAAAGAAGATTTCTGATACTGATACTATTTCTGCTAACATGTCTTAATGTAAATGTAATTAACATTCTATTGTGTGCTTCAGAGATACATGTACTATTTGTACACCTACTTTGACTCGGCTCAGAAAATACGAGACAAAACATGTTTTGCTAATTTGTTTACTAGGAATTGAAGCACATCCCAAGAAATACAAGTAAATCAATTTTGCATCAATTAAACTGTTTTAACATTTCATGTGGCACAGAAGTCTGTTTTAAGATTTTGTTATTGTTATCCTTGTATTATTTTTCCAATGAAAAGTTTGCTTGTCTGCTTACTTGTTTCTGTAGATACTCATTGATCAAAGCTGTCTTTTGAGAAAACAAATTTAATACAATTTACATGTTGTTACGGCATTCATTTTTCATATAATTACATGTATGTGTAATTGTTTTCCACTTTGTCAAATCCTAGCCATTCCTACAATCAAAATGTATGTACATATATATATACATTCACGTGTATTACTCTATTTACTGTTAGATTAATTCATGGTGTTCAAATGTTTACTTTGTGATGTCATGTCTGTGAACTACCATATCATATACTACACAACATGTAATTGAAATGAAAGGCCTTAGTGTAGTGATATATTTTGTTACATTACATGTATATGTAGTTCCCTTCAACATTACTAACACTGTTACTACTGTACTTGATTACTATTACTAACTCTCTTCTTACTGTACTATATTATGATTGTTACTATTTTTCGATGCACATTTTTGTCATTTAATTTTGACCAAAGATCACCAATTTCATTGTTCATCATCGTATTTGAGTAAGGTTTTTCCCTGCTCAGTGTTGTTACAGAGTTCCTTGTTGATATTTTGATAAAATTAAAATTCTAAAATAATCCTTTGGCTTTTACTTATGTTTTTGAAGACTTGTATGGATTTTACTGACTTTGTGTCTGTCTGTCTGTCTGTCTGTCTGTCTGTCTGTCTGTCTGTCTGTCTGTCTGTCTGTCTGTCTGTCTGTCTGTGATGAGTACACATGTTATGTTTGAGTTTCGCAATGACAGTGTATGCAGTTACCTGTAAAACTGATGATAGTGATAGTGATACATGTGACCACTACCCAAACAGGACTTGGTGACAATCGCTTTGTGTGGTGACCTGGGTTAGTGTGTCAGCCATTCAGTCAACTGTCCCAGGTTCAAATCCTGGTCTGGGATCTAGAGTAGACACAATTTCTATTTGATAGTCCATGTGTATACATGTATTTATGTAATAGTCTAACACTAACACAAAAGGTACTGTATTTAGATGATACTGTATCATGATTTTTCAACCCACCCAGGTGCACGCCCTATAAATTATAAATGGGTACACAACCATAGACAGTTGTTAGTTAGCACGGCACATGTCTGTATGTTTGTGTGGGCGCCTGTCAGGCAGAACGGCATGCACGTGCACATCTCGTGAGGTTTAGATGTAGTAAGACTGGAAAGAATCAGGTCTGTCAGGGTACAGTGCGATGTAATAAAACAAAGCGCTTTGACTTTGATTTGAGTTTAGTTTGGCCTCCTACATGTAGGCCTAGTAATACATACACATAAGCTTTGTGTATTTAATATATAGTATAGTAGATTCACATCTGCACTGTTCATAATACTGGCACATTATGTAACACATAATGTATGCCTACACTGTAGCTGTCTAGGCTTCTTCTTATTATTATTATTACTATTATTATGACTGCAACCTCATAATATATACGGAGGACTTTTGGAATTGTGTAATGTGACTCAGTCTGAGGGGATGTGGTGCATGTTTATACAACAAATTGTTTTTCGTAATTAAACAAAAATAGGTGAGGCTTAGTAGTTTACCTGCGGCCTTCTAGTGGTTAGCCCTAAATTTGCTCATAGTAAGTTCTCACGGTCACACTAGTCACAGACCAGAAATTGTTTTTCATATTTAAACAAAAACAGGTAAGTAGTTTACGTGCGGCCTTCTAGCGGTGAGCCCTAAATCTGCTCATAGTAATAGTAAGTTCTCAAGGTCACAGACATGAGGCTTACATGTTATCTGGCTCTTGGAACAATGTCAATGCTGCTATTGTATTTTAAACGCTCAATGTGCTGAATTCAGAGGCACTTGTGTATGTTGCACGACATGATGGCTAAGATTCTTAAGGTGTAGAAATCTACAATGGTAGACTGAAAGAAATCATGGTGTTGGTAAGAGCCGGGGCGAACACATAAACGGGCCTAGCAGCAGCCGCGTTTTGCGTGAGATGTGTCAGCCTATAGCACACCAACCTCTGTCTTTTGAGCGAGGGGCATAATAGATACACTCACTACTCTAGATTCAACGCGGTACACCTCTTGTTACATTTAGTATTGGGTGGTCCCCATTGACACACGTGGCCGCGATTTCAGTGGTGGTCGGGAGGACAGAGTGTGATGTCATACTGAATCTAGTAATAGGTGTGTACATCTGTGGGGGCATATGAGTGTAGAATCCACCGGAACACCATTCCATTACCGGTAGATTCTACACTCATATGCCCCTCGCTCGAAATAATAGAGGTTGGTGTGCTATAGGCTGACACACCACACGCAAAACGCGGCTGCTAGGCCCCCTTATGTGTTCGTCCCGGTAATAGCACAAAACAGAACGACCGCCCAACAAATGAGGCTGCGGCGATGATGGGGTGAATTGAGTCAAGTCCATAATTTGGGAAAGTAATCAGCCGCTAAGCGTATTACTATTATTGAATATGCTGTTTGGCGGGGAAATGTAAATTGTGTAATACAGTAGGCCTATATTACATGGGCCCCTATCGGGTTGCTCTTACTCTTAATTACACGCACCATTGTTTTACAAAATACGTCTATCAATGCACATTAATTTAACAAAATACATGGAGCCCTTTTGCACCGCCCTTTTGGTTGTCTCAAATTAACGTGTAGGCGTAGGGCCTACCTGATTGAAAATAAGCGAACACAGACTGCATACGGCACATCAAATTGACAGTATTGTACAAATCTAAGTAGGCCTAAATTTGTGTAGTGGTCTGGTAAAAGGATGGACTTTGAGGAAAATTGACTTTTTTTTCAGTTCTTTGTTGTTTCTGAAACTTTGTGAAAAGCTAAGGCACTTTTTTAAATTTTAGAATTATCGCTTCAAGTGTGTGTTTGAATTAATTTATAAAGATGCCAACCAATGGAAATCTGTCACTAAAAAGTAGGCGGTTTTGCCTGGCCAGTTTATACATTTAGTGGATGACAAGGTGCTTTGAATGTTAGGAGGATAGGAGTGGGTAGCCATGTAAGCTACATGTGCCCAGAATCAAACACACAGGGGTTCGAACCATGGTCGCCCGCTTGGAAACCAAACGAGATAACCGTTGGGCCAGCGCACGGTCTTGATTAGGACTAGGAGTAATTGGCCCACCAATCAGACAGTAATTAATATATATGAAATATGAGCTACATAAGCTGGGATACGCTCAGAACAATGATGTTCAGTATAATGTATACAGTAGTCCTACATACATGGCGTTTTCACTTACAAAAGACAAGTCTACAATCGGTTTGATTGTACAGTCCCCGTGTTTGACAAAATGCCCGAAGAAATTATGTCATATTGTTTGTATGATTGGGGGCCAAAGAATGTCCTTTTATACCGGTAACTTTGGCCTTAGTGTTCAGTATTGACCACCACCTCAAACTCCCACTTTTGTGTGGGCGAATTCAAGGGAGATGACAAAAACAACTTTACTTCGAAACGGACCAATAAAGGGGCTATGTCCCTTTCCCGATTTGCCCACAGCAACTTCTTTGGCCTTCAGTCACGTCTATGCTGTAGGCCTACTTGTCTGACTGCTCTGCTCTTCTTTCTCTCCAACTTACAAACTACATTTAGTCTGCTCATAGGTCATTGCCGTGCCAAGAAAAGATCATAGATATGTTGATGTTGGATCGCTGAAGAAGAAGAAGAAGAAGAAGAAGAAGAAGAAGAAACATACTAATATGTCGTAGCCATAATCGGCCCTCTAAATCAATGTAAACTACACACAAAGAGAACATCCTAAATCCTATTCTTTTAGATTTAAAAGCTGTTAAACGTCAACGTCAATGTAAAGCACAACCTTTGTGTTTTCTCATTTTCAACAGATTGGTAGTAGTAGGTAGGTAGGCCCTACTAAATGGGTATACTGCCTACTATAGGCCTAGTAAGGGGTAGGGCCTAGCAGAGACCATCCATCTGGGGGCACATCAGTAGGGCCTACATCATATTTTCTTTTTCCTTACGAGCGATCGTAGACGTAGTCTGTTGGCTGTTGGTTTTGTTCGGAAAAGTTTAATTTTGGCATAGTCAGAGTCAGTCGGCATTTCGGGAGTTCGTGTAGTTGGTTATGTGAAAGTCAAAATGGCGACTTTGAAGGTTTTCTGTGCTCGAAATAGTCGTAAGTAGAAATTTGGTACAAGTACAAGCACCGCAGGATTTTGATCTAGATAGAACCATGATGTATGGATTATTAGTGTCGATTTGCCCGAACTTTCTTTCTGTCAAATTGAAGGCCAACTATACTAGGCTACGTTGCACTGCTCACTCAGTGTTCCTTTTCACTAATTTCAGATCCTCCGTGGGCTGTGAACTGTTGACTGTTACTGTTGTTTACTTTACAGCTGTTAACATTTGATGTTCATGTATGTTTTGACTGTAATGATGCTAATGCATGTTGAGTTAAGAAATGTTGTTGTATGATTGAGTGTGATTCTAAACTTAAGAATCGATTTTTCACCCGGCTCTGGCAGACAAGATTATTAATAAATAAACGCAAAAATCTACAAAACTACAAGACAAGAATGACGGCTTTTTTTCCTTCATGATGGATCTTCTTCTTTAGCCGCAGGGTTTGATCTGTCTTTCTTTAATACTTAGGCCTTACTTACTTAGATCTATCTAGATCTAGATTAAATGTATATTAGTTATAATTAGTATTAGTCTAGAGATCTAGATCTGGTATTTTGGGCACAAAAGTCCGAGGGACCATTGGCTGACTCTTTTGTTTTGTATTATTCATCCTTGAATGTCTTATCAATTCCTTTCCAGTGCAAGGTTTTCTGAGGCAAACTCTTCGTCCTATTTGTGGCAGTCAGCAGCAGAGTCAGAGGACCTACTACAGTGAGTACAGTACTACAGATTTGTGAATTTGAATTTGACTGTTCAATGTGTTGCAGAGATGTTCAAGTTCAAGAGATTCAAAGCACAGTTTTTTGGTTGGTTGTCTTCTTAGTGCTTGTCATTCTTTGTGACGATTTTTTCATTGTTAATAAAAGTATTGTCTTTTATGGAGCCAAGCACCTGGGCTACACTTATATTACAGTGCAACCCCGTTGTATCGACATCCCCGCTGTATCGACATTGCGCCCCCGTCCCAAATTTTTCCCTTTATGTCCTCACTAACAAAAAAAACCCTGTATCGACATACCATTTAGGAAAACCCCTTTGTATCGACATCGATATTGATGGTCGACAGCGTGTTTTTCCGGAAATCCCGAACTCGTAGCCAATGAGAACACTTGTTTCTCTAACAATGGAAACACGTGGGCGTCGGTAATCGCGTTGCGTGGTGTTGGGCAACTTCAAAGCGACAGCCTAGATGATATTTCCGGTGAATGACACCTGAACACGCTTGGTGTTCCGCACAATGAGATTGCGTGGGCGCCGGAATTTGTATAAAAGTGTAAATGAAGTGACATCAATATTGGTGATAAGCAATTTACAACAGCAAGATGTTATTTCCGGTGAATGACATCTGAACACGCTTGGTGTTCCGCACATTGAAATTGCGTGGGCGTCGGATTAAAAACTGAACACGCGTGTATCATGCGTAATGTGTATGTTTCCGAGGCTGGTTTAGTCACTTTATAGACTCGTCTAGTTAGAAAAAAAACAAAACATTAACGCACGGCAAGTCAAATTGCATTAATGATCGACAACTTCAAAAGCAACAGCCAAGATGGTATTTCCAATGAATGAAAACTGAACATGCATGTTTTTCGGAAGTTTTTTGAACAATGAAGTCGTGTGGGCGTCGGAAATCGTATATCGATATTGGTGATCGGCAACTTCAAAGCGATGGTATTTCCAGTGAATGACACCTACATTCTTACAAAGCTGTACATGAAAACTCCCGCTAGAGTTTTTCAAAACCGACAGTCTCGGAAACTTACACATTGAGATTGACGTCACGTTTTCATGGATACGATGGGAGACAGGATGTGGTATCGTGCGTTGTGTGTAGTAGACCAGTGAAAAAAAAGAGAAAAGAGTCGGGGGGGAAAAGACATAGACATACGTGGGACAAGCAGTAGTAGAAGTACATGTAGATGTATAGACGATGATAGACACTCTTATTGTTGTGCGGGGCATGTGCGTGTCGTAATTACGTTTGTTTTTTTTAGAAATACCCAGGTCTCAACTTGCCGTTGAGAGGTACTTTATACAGAGAAATACGTCGTCATTCAAAAATGAGTCGCATCGAAGAGAAGGTCGATATTTAGGGGTTCCACATGTATTAAAAGTAGAACAATGACGCTCATATTTCCAAAAAAAATGGGAGAACGCATTGACGACCTTGGGTAACCAACCTTTATAATGTGTAATTAAATTTAGTTGCTTCCCTTGACAATTCCTCCCTCCCGACCCTCCATATTTGGAAACCCTGTTGTATCGACATCTCTGTTGTATCGACATTTGATTCTGATCCCGATGATGTCAATACAATGGGGTTGCACTGTATTTTGTTTTGCTAAACTATGAAATAAGAAAATTTTTATTGTCTTTCACTATACTCTGATTAGAATTTACCTTATAAATATCTTGTAGTTGTAGATTTTTAGATTCATTGGCTTACACATCAAAACATTGTTCAATTATGAAAAAAAAAACATGTTTTCCACAGAAAATATTAGTGAGAAGGAGCCAAGCCTTGAATGGAGACCCATTATGGACAGGGCAGCCAACTCTGTCTTTTGGAATGAATTAGTCAGGGGTAAGGACTGGTGATTCCGCACTGAATGAGTGTGATTGACATGTTAAAGCCAAGAATTCTTCTTCTTTTTTTAAGTTGTTTGCCTTCTCAACATTGACACTATTATTACCATCATCTTTTTTTTTTTAGTGATGTACACATGTCTCAGTCAAATTTAGTTGAATCTCTTTTTCACCACTTAATTAGAAATGTATGTTACACTTGTATGCTGAAGCCAAGAGCTGTGGGTGTGTGTTTAAAAAAATAAGTTCTTGGCCTTCACTGTGATTTAAAGAAACTGTTAATTTTAAGTAACTGTAGTGTGCACATCTCAGTAGAATTCAGTACTCTTGTTTTCTTCTGATGGTAAGGCGTGGGCATCTGTATCGCCATGGTGTTGAAGGAGCCAGCCACCATCAACTATCCATTTGAGAAAGGCCCCTTGAGCCCTAGGTTCAGAGGTGAGCACGCTCTGCGCAGATACCCGTCTGGAGAGGAGAGATGTATCGCCTGCAAGTTGTGTGAGGCCATTTGCCCAGCTCAGGTACAGTGTGGTGTGTATGTGTGGTGTTGTATGTGTACTGTGTATGTGTGTTGTTGTTTGTGTGTTGTGTGTGTGTGAGGCCATTTGCCCAGCTCAGGTGCAGTTTGGTGTTGGGAGTAGGTAGATTACCACATTTACTCAGTCTTTTTTTTTGTTGCATTTCTGAAATACATTGTTTCACGTTTCATGTTGTTTGAAAAGTTAATGATATAATAGCTCAGGGGTAAAGTCTTAGCGGTTGCAAAATTAACTCTGCTTCGATTATAGCCATGTCTTCATGGATAATATTTAATTGATAACATTAGAGGTCCTGTATTCATATTCTGAGCGTGTATAAAATCCCTTGGCAGTTGAATGTCCTTCATTAGAGTGTTAGTATTTATAAACAATATGTCAGCTGAAAAAGAAAGGAAAGGAGTAGGAAGAACAAAACACACAGTACAGTATACAGTACAGTGTGTTTGTTACTGAGGACTAGTCTTCTGTAATGTGCTTAAATAACTTCAATAAGTCTTTGTTCAGGATCTTACTTTATTCCAAACAATGACAGAAGACCTGTGGGCACAGGAAACAAAGACGTATGACAATATTGACGAACAGAGACAAAGATACATTGGTTCACATAACAATGATACATATAATGTCCTCTAGTGCTGTTGTATGCTTAATAATAGCAGAATGTATGAACTCTTTCTCCAGGCCATCACTATTGAGGCTGAAGAGCGTGCTGACGGGAGTCGACGTACCACACGTTACGACATTGACATGACAAAGTGTATCTACTGTGGATTTTGCCAGGAGGCGTGTCCTGTTGATGCCATTGTGGAGGTAGGGCCTGAGAGCAATCAATATGATATTTTAAAAATCCATTAATAATTAATTGCATATTTTCACAGCCTGGATTGCAATGTGTCATGGGTGTGTATATATATATTATTTTTGATGTATAAAAATCATGAAAAGGTGTGCCCCTGATGATAAACCTAGATCAGTAAGTGTATAAGTATAAGTGTGAACGTTTTGGACGCGCTAAGTCCTGCAAATCATTCTCATCACTTATTAGCAGCACTTTTGTTCACGAGTTGACATAGCTATCTGATGTTCCATGGTGAACAGGAAAAGGCCAGGAGTGTATTTTTGCATTTTGTACAGTGTATTTTTAATTTCACTGTGACTGTGAACTAAGACCGCTGTGTTTGTTTGTGCGATGTTCTCAGGGCCCCAACTTTGAGTACTCCACTGAGACGAGAGAGGAGCTGCTGTACAACAAAGAGAAGCTCCTGACCAATGGGGACAAGTGGGAGCAAGAGATTGCCGCAAACCTACAGGCAGACTACCTGTACAGATGAATGAATGAATGCCAGCGCTCACAATCTCTCTCCTGTACATACTTTCTATACAAACAATTAGGATAACTTGTGCCGCATACTTGATCATGCTTTCGAGAACTTTTGTGATATAAAGAAGGCAGAAATGATGTAATACTTGAGCTGAATGAAAACTGAATGAGTTGCTAGAATGGACAGAATTATTTGTCGCCATTTCGCCTAAAGACTTGTCTTGTTGTAGTGTTACTGTTAGAGATTTCCTGGGTCTCTCAGCAGCAAAAGCATAGCCTAACATTTATTTCAATTTCAAAGGCTTTGTCAAAGTATAATCAGAAAAGAAGTACAAGCTTTGAAGCTAACAGACTCATTGTGTCAATGCTAGGCTTTTCCAAAACCTGACTGCATGCGTTAAAATGAGGTATGGTTAGCAATTCAAAGTAGACTGCAGATGATGTGTTTTTTGACAACTCGAAGTACTGTTTCTGTTGGTTCAGAAAATAAAGTTTGAAACTGATGTATCTGGTTTTAGCATCTTCTGTGTGTTTTGTTGGGAATTACTAGATCTAACCACTTATTATAGTGTTAGATACCTGTTTAATATGTTGTGCTAAGAATCTTGAAAAAAACACTTTTGTAATTCAAGTGATTGAAGTTGAAGCTATTTTTTCCAATGGACCATCTACTTTGTGATCATTTGCTGGAGAACCAGGGACGCCCTCTGCCCTTGGAAAAATATACCTGAACTTTTCACGAGCGACAGAACACTTTGAAAAAATCATAGTAAAACACACACTAAAGACACTGCTGTTACCAGG
>JAUELK010035926.1:0-13431 GCA_031471215.1 Gastropteron pacificum | reverse complement strand
CTCTCTCTCTCTCTCTCTCTCTCTCTCTCTCTCTCTCTCTCTCTCACACACACACACACACACACACACACACTCACTCTCTCTCTCTCTCTCTCCTGCATTCCGCCTACTCTGTTGTTCTATGAACTGGACTGTGCCATTTTGATAGTGTATGATGATTTGGAACGTTATATTATATCATTTTTTAAAAATAAAACTGCGGAAGACTCCCATTTTGATGTTGTATTTCAAAAGCTGTAAATAAATATTGTTCTTAAATCACATTATATAACAAACCTCACCTATAGAACTGAGCCAGTCGAGAGTTTGTGGCAGCTGTGACCTCCAGAACATTGCCTGATGAACAGATGGAGCAATGCACGTGGGCAAAGTTACCATAAGTCAAAATGTCATTGTCATGATAATAATACACATTATGTAATACACCATACTATGAGACTGAACTTGCTCTGTGTAGTAATATGCTGTTGTAAAGTATAGAAAAGTGCGGTCAGCTACAGAAGACACAAGTCAATTTTTAATAGAAGATGTCTCCTGTGCCAAAGTAAACTTGATTGTGACAAAGATTTAATTAAGAATGACCACGTCATAACTGTAAGGTGCGCTGTGTCAACTGCCACCTGACTATATAGTGACCAGTGATCTGGATGGTCGGCATGTGAGCCTATCGAGCCAAAGGTTTCGGTTTCGAACCCCAGGCGTGTTGACTCCACTATCATCGGGTGTAGGGCCTAACTAACTCGTGTACAATTTAAAAAGAATACTTTTTGTCACACATAACTCACCGTACCCAGGCACAAAATCAGTACCAAACAACAGACAGTGAACGATATTGTAAGTGTGTTGGTATGGGCGCCAAAAGCAGCACAGTATGCCTATGAAGGAAGGAGGCCATAGAGATACACCTAATGTAGGAGGCTGAGATGGTGCTCCGGAATTTAACAGGTCAGCAGGGTAAAAAAGAAAAATATCTGTAAAGTGCATGCCGAGGACAAGAAAATGTGCTATATAAATTCAGTTGCTGTTATTCTTCTTCTTCTTATTATTATTATTATAATAATAATTATTATTATTAGATCTTTTATTATCATTATTATTATTATTATTATTATTATTATCATTATTATTATTATTATTATTATTATTGTTGCTATAGTAGGCCTAATACTAAATAGTGATGTAGTAGGTGAATTGTTTCCTTACCGACACAAATGTCGTCTATGTCCTTTGGGTCAATTTTGGTCTCTTCCAGCACTGCCTTGAAAGATGCAGCCAACAAGTCATCGCCAAACGTGTCCTGGCGAGGAGATGGTGTGGAAAAGGGAAAGTTTAGTGTTATTGGGAGTTCCATTGGCTTGTTTGGAAACGTGTACATCTTCTGAATCAACCACCTTATTAAAGTATTGATACATTTTTGAATAATTAACTTGCTCGAGGGTGAACAGACAATAACGACGCTGATCAGTCCCCACGTGTTAAAAACACCTTTTGTTCTTTTACAAGACGATACAACAAAGTAATGATTACACATGAAGTATATAAGAGATAATTCTTCGGCTTTCTCATAGTAAGACATGAGAGCTCAAAGGCCTGAAATAGGTATTATTTGGAGTATCTTCTATGGATTCACCCGAGAGACCCGAGACCAAAGATTATATCGAGAGTTTTGCCTGAGACTGTCTCTTGGGGTTCACTCTCCTCAAGCTCAATGATGTGGATGAAAGGCCAAGCCAAAGGCTCACACCGAGCCGTAGGCCTACAGGTCCGCCCGTCTCGGCTCACACTGAAATGTGAACACTCGAGAGGTGTGAAGTCCGCTGGTCAAGGAACATTCCAGAGGTGTGAAGGCTGGTCAAGGCGCCCATACCTAAACGCAAAGGGTTGCGCTCTCCTGCGGCACTGCTATGGTTTACCGGACAACCAAATAAGGACACTAGAGCACGTGGCAGAAACAGTGTCATGCTGTGTTAGTGTTAGTGTTAGTGTTAGACGATACATGTAACCAGTCGCATGTATCAACACCGTTATTACAACTTGTGCCAAGACAAAGATATTATAGATGTTAAGACTTTTACGGCGGAGATGGACAGCCACGAAAACTTCCCGCACCACCTAGGCCTATATCAAAATCCCCTGCTGGGATTGGAACTCGGGTGGCCCGTTTGGAGACCAAACTCATTAAAAACCCAACGTGTAAGTGTAAACGTTCGGCCACCGGGCAGCCCGCCAATAAGTTTAGTCAATCGTTTTTTTTATGCCTACATGTAGAATGTAATGTAGGCCTACAATTTATGCTCTGGGATAGTGAACTGGCGTAATGCAAATTGATATACTATAGGCCTAGTAGCCTACAGGTATTTTCTCTTGTGTTACTTCTCTGCGTCTTTGTCCCATCTTGGCTGAGCAAATAACATTTCAGGTCAACGCGATCAAAAAATAGAACTCTCTGCGTGACTGTTGAATCTGTTATCTAACTACACGACTAGGCCTAGGGGCCTACACATATTGTTGTCTTTGGTGCAGACTTTAGCCTAGTTGCGTCTCGAGTCAAAGCGATAGGTCACAATGAACTTTCACAAACCAACCAGAGCTAACACACGCACAAAAAAGGTCCAAAGGTTCTGATCTCGGCCTGTGCGGCGTGCGGTGCGTGTTGACTCAAATTGTGGGCCTATACGAAATCGATGTGTCTGTCCAAACGAAGTGTAATGTTTATGCCAATTGCAATACTTAAGTTTACGATCTCACTGCACCCATATTTGTATTGTGTTTAACAGGTACTCGATCATCGACAGCGAAAGATCATGTCAGTTTGTTGCTTATCTCGACTTATGGAGTTTTTAATAGGGCCGACATGTACAAGCCACACAGCTCGGAAAGTCTGTCAGGGTAGCCTATTGGCTGGGCTGCACATTGCTTGAGCTTTCAGATGTGACACAGATAGATTCTAGTCAAGTAGGCATTATTATCGTGGACTGTCGAGCTCAGGTCAAACCAAAGTAAGCATGAAATACGATTCTTTGAATAATTCCATACATTGTACATGTAATACGAGTAGGCCTACAAGTACAAGTTTTATCATAAATTACTGATTGTTCCATAACTGTAGTTGAAATACAAATACATCGATCGATCGTTTGTGGCAAAACTCTACAAGCCTTAGTTATGTTGAACAGAATGGATGGAATACACGTAATACGATCTATGGTACATAGGAAATTCGACGAAGGACATGTTTCATGATTTATATATTGGACAAATGAAATGACTCATGTGATAAACATTCTCCATTCTCTTGAAGTCACACTTTGAAACATGTTGGCCGAATGCACTGTGATTTTCTATACATTTTTTTTCATTCATTGCAATCGTTGTTTTTCTACAAATCTGACAAGCTCAAGCACAAAATTCGTGTCGAATCCAATTAATTGGTTGTTTGTGAAGCAAGTTTGTAATTAACCTTATTCTCTACATCCCTAGGCCTACCTTGAAAGATCCTTTCTTTGCCTTGCCGATGGGTGTCCTTCTCGCTGAGACTATGACGATGTCATCTGGCTTTTTCTCGAAACTCGGAATGGTTGACACGCCTCGACTGCCAATTAATTGTGCAGAGTGTTGAGACTTGAGATGTACCAAGATGGTGCCAAACCTTTTACTGGCCATGACTGATGTAGAATGAATTCTTGACTGGTGTGTTTTAGGCCTACACTGTAGGCCTGCCTAATATTCAGTTTAGATTCGCAGGTTTTTAGAATGTCTAAGCTTGCGACAACACCCTCTTCGCATGGATAATTCACCCGGCAAAGACAGAACTGTGTGTCAAGGTACACGGTATACAAAAGGACAGATAAAGAAACATTGACTTTGCCCTGTTTATATTGTGGGTTCAAGGTTCACTGGTTTGATATAGGCCTACGTCCCACATTCTACACAGCCTGGTCTTTGCCCCAGCTTTGACACACTTAACGCGTGACCCAATTTCCATCTTTGATCCAGCTCGTTGCTCTTAGGCCAATTCAATTAATTCAATGCACTCTTTTTGTAAGCAAGCAAATGTTGGTGTTTACACGTGTTGTATGCTTAGAACACGGTGTGCTTCAAGTTCTGAAAGCAATGCATGACGCCCATTCTAGGACGAGGAAGTACAACCAAGCGCCTATTTGTTGCATTTGATCAACATTATGTCTTTTCTCTTCTATGTTTCTCTCTTAAAATCACCCGCAGCCCACAACTCGCACGAGTTCTTACAAAAGGCACCACAGTAGGACATATGAGGTATATCTATGGGTTTTCACTACATGCAGTTGTTGTAGGCCTACATGTAATGTTTTGCAACACATAGACTCTAGTGTGCAGTTTTGTTGCATCCGTGATAGGCCTATATCTATACGGTCCACTGGCGTTACTAATCGTGACCTGGTGCGAGTCTAGGTTCAGAGTGGTCATTACGCAGGCCTTGTTGACTTGTTGTAATCAACAATGACAGCAACAACAGTACTGGCAGGCATAACTGGCATAACTAACACTAACACTTGAAATCTACCATACCAAGGGTCAGGACTGGAACCTTTAAAAAACGCACTCCCATGCTAAGAGTAAGAGCTCCGAGTTTGCCCTCTCTTTACCTGGTTATATAATATTTGTACATGTATCACAATTTTAAGACTACGCACTTCACACCGGTATGTAGGCCTAATCGTGCGTGCGTGTCGGGACCATTAATTAAAAATAAATGCCATCAACCTGACTTGACTGTTGCTTTCCTAGCTTCTAAAACTGAACACTCGATCATAGACGTTTTAATCTAGAGAAAGGCTGGTGTGTTTTTGATACAAAATTGCTCACGTGCTGTGGTCAACTTTGTGAATTATTTCACACAAGTTCTAGCATCAGGGCTACAGAAAATGATAGCCTATGACATACACCTGGTTCAGTCCTAAATCATGGCTTTGATCATCATAATGTCTCAAACTCAATGTTGTATGAACTCAAAGACTGCATTACAGTTACACACAACAGTTATCTGGTCCAGATGCAGAGCTACGGTATAACTAGACTGCCATAACTCTGTAACTGTAAGTTTATCAGACCACTTGAATAGTGAATAACTCATCATAACCAATGCCTGGTCGAAACAACAGCAACATTGATAGAAACGACGACAACGACAAAGTTTAAAAACGTGTCTGATGACAGATTTTAAGTCCAGCTGTACGCATTCTCCCTGTCACTGTCATGACATTCAAAGCAAATTGCCCGTGCTGTTGTGCCGATAAGGCCCTCAGCCTTTCGTGTTTAACTTTGTATGAACAATTATGTGTGTTAGTCAGGGTTTCTTCAGATTAAATGAGATTTGTGGTTTGGGTTTCTGATAGTGATAATCTCCGAGACTGTGAATGTCCAGATTGACAGGTCGCTCACTTAAGTTGAGCATCAAGTAGCCTATTGTATACATCATGTAGTTATCCCCAAAACAATAAGACTGGACAGTGGCCTCTTTCTCTTTGTAAAACAAGCGCAGTCTACTCAGCGCGTTTCACAACACACAACAGCAGGGCTTTTATCACTGGGATACAGACCAACATTTGTGAGATATAGTCTTGCTTTCCAATTGTCCCTTGTAGTTTGTACAGCTAGATCTATATAAACATGCTGCTTGTACACATGACACTCGTTGAGGTTGCCTATGCAAAACTAGCTAATTGACCAATCTGTACATAGACCTGGGGTCTGAGGTGAGACAAAGATACTGATTCGCACTGACAGCTGATACATTATTATACTACGGTACTACACTACAACAATGGACACCATCTTGGACGTCCGCTGGTTGCCACTATATGAGCGTTAGGTACAGTACTTACAGGTTATGATGATACACTCCCGCTCAGCTTGTGCATGGAATATAGCACTTTGATGATAATATAACATCGTCATGTTACAATTATTATTTTTAACTAGATCTAGATCTAGCTAAAAAAAAATCCGCACTCAGTCATAACATTAAAAAATATCGGAATCAGTGCTGTAGTCACTGATGGTGTGGCATAGGTATGAGATAATGGGCGGGGCCTATGAATGACAGGTGTCTGGGTAGTGCGGTCAGTGAACAAGATTAGAAAAAAGACAGAACAAATTTGGGCGGGGCAACTGGGCACTCCTAAAAGTGGTCAAGAAATGTACTGGTCTCGGTCACGTTTGGCAGGTGGCTGCTTAGGGCATTGTGAATTCTTAAATTTACAGACGATTCATATAATGAAATCGTCAAACCCTAGCATAACCCAGCTCTCACACCTACTTGACAATTGTAATTGACTTAGGCCAAAATGGTAGCACCGTGGCGATGTTATGCTTAGAAATCTAAATAAATATTCTTCTTGTGCGTGTGTGCGTGCGTGTTTTGTTACTGACCTAGGCCAACCCTTTATAGCCTATACTCTAGGTCTCGACCAAGTAGTATCTCTCTCCCTTTGGTCTTGGCCTTTCATCCACAATAAGTCACAGTCAGCGCAAGGACAACATTAACAATTTATCAACATTACTACCCTGGTACTACCACTAAGGCATTATGTCTCTGAAGACGTCCAGACATATGTGGGTGGCAGCCTCTGGTCAAACAAGCACATGTACTACTAACCATCTGTTAGTTGTTAGTGCACATTATATACAACAAAGTACTATCGCACTACACTTGTCCAATGCCTTACAAAGACGAGAAAAAAGCTTTTGACAAAATATTGAGGATACTGTACTCTTCATGACTGCAAGCAGTGATTTTCACGTATACAATGTACAAGAGATTTCCTTGTGTGAACTTTGGTTTGCCACTTTCTACTGATAGGTATACATGTACTTAAACTTAAATGTGCAGAGTAAAATAATGACATGACTCCCCAGCTTATTAATTTGAGATTTAAGAACACAATGTAGCTTACTCCATATTTTTGGGGGGTTGAAAACACACATGTGTAGTAAGGGTTTTCCTTACATAAACAGACAAACATAAAACAGCAACAAATAACACATTTCTTCATAACAGTAAGCATTTATTGACATCAAGCCGTAATGGTATCAACACTGTAAAATTCTCTCTGAGTATAACAAAACCAAAATGTGCACCTGGTAGTGGTAGGTATTGGTAAGTAATGATACAAGAAGCAAACTTTCCATTCATGTATGAAAAACCTTGATACATGTGTACTTTAAAACTTTAACAGAAAAAAAATGATGACTCTGTTCCGCAATTTGTAAAACAAATCCTGAACACAATATGTGCTCTGCTCAAACATGGAGTGGAAATTCCTTTGTGACTGGTCGGCCCCTTTGATAGAAGTGGATCTTTTCTCCACATTTTGAAAAAAATATGTAGGTAGTAATTGGTTAAAACAAACAAACTTGGGAGTTAACAAAAAGTAATAAATTATTTGTGTGTGTGAATTAGCATTGTTTATATGACAAACATAATTAAAACAACACAATATCTACAAACCAATAACAACAATGTGTAGGTCACAACCTATAAAGCTTATTTATAAGCTTATACTTGTAATTGACTGCCCATTAAAAATCTTTTTCTGACATATTTTTAAGAATCTAGACTTGACCTTCTTCTTAATAACAATAAAAACAAAGCACTATCCACAAGATAAATGAAAAAAACAAACGACCCGCAACTCTCTATGGTATGACAAAATACCAACCTTATTATTGATACATTGTAGACACATTTTTATAAATAAAAAAAATGTCTTCATTTCAAAACATGACATGAACCAAATTGCACCATATGTGTAGCTGTAAAGAGATACAGCATTCTCACATCACAACCATTCATTAGCTAAACATACTGAAAGAGGTGGATTTTCTAGAATAAACAGTTACATGACTACGACACTTGTCTGATTACAAGATCATCTGGGTAAACCTTCAGTTGGAATGCATCCTGAGTAAGACTTTTTCATGTCTAAAACAACTAGAAGTGTAGCATTTACTCTTAAAATCACCATCAAAATCAAATACTCTAGATAACTTGAAGTTGAGGGAAACATAATGTTTAGTTTAGTTTTAATTAGTAGATGCTTTGGAAAGGTAGAAAAGCACAACATGATTTTAAATAATATCACTCAAACTCAAAGCATCATTCTTGCTTTACAAATGCCATATTGTTGTATTATCAAGTTGATTCTGCCTTATTTTTAAAAATATCAAACGATCAACATTTTTCTACTCTAGCAAGACAGTGTTACTATGACAGAGTTTAAACTACAAACGCAATGTAGTGAAAGATCCTACTATGCTCTGAAGATTTAAAAACTCAAACAAAAGAAACACCAAACCTGTCAAACTAAAGCTTTGGTCAAAAGAATTGAGTGGCATTGAGTTGGAGAGATAGCAAAAGAATATTGATAGACATGGACAGAAGTGAAAGGGTTAGTTAGGGTAGATGAGAGACCAGACAGAGTGTTAAAGAGAACCAACAGTGTTTAACTTAAATATATTTGAAGAATTTCGTCAAACCAATCTATCATCCAGAAAACTTGAAAGCCCTTTTCTTTGATTGTACTTGAACACAAACTTGAGGCAAAAGTTCCTGATTAGTTGCCTGGGTATTCAAAGACAGCAGCCGCTCCCATCCCTGTCCCGATGCACATAGACACAACTCCGCAAGACCTAAGGGAGGGGGAAAAGAGATGAGTGACTTGTATACGGGAAAGAGATGAGTGGCTTGTATACGGGAAAGAGATGAGTGACTTGTATACAGGAAAGAGATGAGTGACTTGTATACAAGAAAGAGATGAGTGACTTGTATACAGTCATGATACATGTGACATAACATTGTGGTGTTTTTACATTAAACTTTTAAAGACTGAGGCAATTACTAGTATCGATAAAAAATAGTGGCTATGTTGTTGATAATATTAACAAAACTAAAACAGAGAATAAACACAATTCTGATGCCATTTACTAGAAAGAAAATGATTGCTAGTAGTCTATGGCAGGCTTTCATTGGATACCCTGTTGCTTTTTAAAATAGAACAAAATTCTTCAATCTACTGTTATTACACCTAATAATTAACAATGAAACACTTAATCTATTTCGACTTCACAACATAATTGTTGCCCTTCAGTTTGAACAAACAAGTCTAATGACCTTAGTGTATACTGACCTCTTTCCTCGCCTCTTTAGTTCATGGAGGAGTGTGGCAATCTGCCTGCTGCCTGTACAGCCCAGAGGATGTCCCAGGGCGATGGCTCCACCCTTGGGATTCACACGTTCAATGGGAATGCCTACTTTACGCACAGAGTACAGAGCCTGGCTGGCAAAAGCCTCATTGATTTCATAAATGTCCACATCATTCACTGCTAGACCTGTGGAACAGAGTCATGCATACTTTCTGTTACCATCAACTTGATCAGTCAGACTGGAAGGCTAGAAAACAAAATGAGTGTTACATTTTACTACATTGCAAACAAAAAAAACACACAAAACAAGTGTTGTTTTTTTTCTAAACGTTAATTTCAAAATGTGCAGTCGTCTACCAAGTAAAATGTAGAAACAAACCATAAGAATGACTTGGCATATTTTCCAGTTCACTAAATTGTGAGTGGTTAATAAAGACAAGAAATAAGAAAACACACAGGGACAAAAATGTAAACAGGCAAAACAAGAAGAGACTCACCAGCCTTCTCCAAGGCCAGAGGAATAGCCACAGCGGGCCCAATGCCCATGATGTCTGGGGGGCATCCCTTGACAGCAAAAGAGCGCAAGATTCCCATAATAGGCAGACCTCGCCTCACAGCCTCTTTTCTCTTCATCAGCAACACTGCTGCTGCTCCATCACTCACCTGACTGGAATTACCTGATGGTGAAAAAAAGACAGACTGTCATGTTCCTGATCCCAATTGTTGCGAACATAGATGCTCTTCTCTTTTGGGTTTTTTTCAACTTGAATTTTACACCTTCTTCTTCGTTCTCCCTGAGTTTTACACCCATAATGACACACTTGGATCATAGAAGAGGTGGGACCTTCATGTTTTAATGTTAGTCTGCGAAAGGACGGGGGTCGACAGCCATGAAAACTGCCCACACGACCCATGTCCAGAATGCCCCCACTGGGATCCGAACCCGGGTTGCCAGTTAGGAGACCAAACTCGTTAGGCATTCGGCCACCGCACAGTCTTCTCTGTTGTTTTACATCTCATGAATACAAATTTCATATACTGTACAGCATCTTAACTCTATTCTCTAGGTTAGACAGCCTTTCAATACTGATAGACCAATATAAGTGGCAAACATTTACAGGGGTCATGAAACAGATCCATGTATAAGTCTGTGTAAGCAAAAACATGAAAGCACGGAATCATAATGTATGAAGTCTGCTATCATTAAGCTACCTGCAGTTGTGGTTCCTCCCTGTTTGAAAGCAGGTCTCAGCTTGGCCAATTCCTCCAAGGTAGTGGGTCTGATCCCATCATCTTTGCTGACCTGGAAAACATGGTGAGAGCAAACTTAGCATTCTCTCCATCAAGTCTATGAATACATTTTTAAAAAAAATGTAGATCTAATAAACTAATCCTTTTTCTAAGTCAATGTACTTTGTAACAAATCATGCAGAGTAGAGACAAAGCTTTCAAGATTTAGATTATCTTTCTCATCCTTCTGAAATTTGTATAACTTTTTGTCAAAGAAAGGACTACATGTATATGATTTTTTCTCAAAGAAAGGAATTTAAGTTCTCTATGTTTCGCATGCAATAAGCATACTATTTGAATTATTGTCTCAGATGTGATTTTTTTAAAAACTGAATGAATTTATTGGCTTTACTACTCACAGTGATTTCTCTCTCGTCTCCATTCTTGTCCTTGATAATGGTCTTGACAGGTATGATTTCAGCATCATAGAGCCCTTGTTCAGCAGCTTTTTTTGCGCTGTGAAGGAAATAATTCACATAGGAATACTTCACTTAAATCTACTTACGTAAGACCTATCTCTGTGGTCAGGGATACATTCTTAGACAAAGCAATCAATAAGATAGACAAGAAGATTAAAATACACAGCCATTTGTGATTGCTATTTCCTTGAAGACATGTTATTTGTTGAAAAATCTTAAGGCAATAAACAGCAGGATCAGATGATGAACAACTTATTACAAATGAGTAAGATTGTGCTCTATCCACAAATGTATACAAAACATTAAGTAGGAAAAGAAGTTGCAAAACTGTATAACTATCATCATTTTATCATGTTTTTACCCCGCACAGAAGGAATATAAACATTTATTTATAAAGATGTAAAATACAAATGGGATAACATACTTGTTTTGGGAAAGTAGTGAGAATTCATCTTGATCCCTCCTGGATACCCCAAATCTTTCTGCAACATTTTCTGATGTGATTCTGAAAAGAAAATGGAATATTATCAGCTTTCACGGATTATGCAAAGAATAAAAGAAATGCAATGAATGATATTTCAATAATTGAATGTTGTACAGAGATTACACAAAACTTAATAAAACAAAATCCTCATTATGAATGAACACCACAAAAGTGTTGTACTATTCCCCTATTCTCTGGTTCGAGTACAACTTACCCCATGGGTATAAGCAAGTCCTGGGTCTTCTGTTCTTCTCCTATTCTAGGATTCAGGGCCATAAGGTTTCCTCCAACGCTGTGCGTGCTCATGGACTCCACACTGAGGATATCACAAAACAAGAATGTGTGATGAGCATTGCACACTTTTTGAAAAAAGTAATGAGTGAACATTTAAAAAATAGCAACACTAAAACAAACCCTCATGAAATATGAATGTTAACTGATAAACAAGACAAAAACTTAGGCCTATACTTACTTGAAAAATAAATTCAAATATTGTCACTGATTCCTTCTGATCAAAGTCACAATACAAATAGTGGTATTTGACAATTTTACAAAGACAATATTTTGTTCTTTTAACTTACCCTCCAGCCAACCCAACATCATAAGCTCCATTTCTGATGTTTCCTGAGTAATAAAGAAAAAAACAAACAAACATGAAACATAATGTTATCTTATGTAAACATCAGAATTACCCGGTATATGTTTTTGAAGCAATTCCTGTGACATTTATTCCTGTAACAAAAAACTACAACACTTAGAGCCTTAGTGAAGATGATTTAGAATTCCTGCTTTTGTGGGAAGAATTTATTCACCTAGGTTCTGCAGCTGCATAGACTCACACATCAAGTATCATTTTGAAATAGTAAAACGCCTTGCAATTGATCTAAGCCTCTGTACTACACTTTTCAGAATTTATATATTTTTAAAAGTTTTAATGACTACCTGCGATATTCATGACTGCCTGAAGACCGGAGGAACACTGTCTGTTTGTTGCATACACAGGGACATCTTCAGGTATACCACTGGAGGAACAGAAATGGTCTCATATTAACAACATATAATCAGTATCTAAATCTTCTAACTATTTGTGGACTTTGCTTTGATTTTTTGTCTTCACGTTTCTTAGAAACCACACATCAGACTGAAACAAAATTTGGAATGAAACTTTGTTGAATCCCCGTTCAGTAAGCGTAAAGCCCTGTGGATGCCCACGATGTGCAACATAGACATTTTTAGGCCCACGAGGCTCACTTGCTTTTAATAGGCACAAGCGTTCAGCAAGTGCTAAAAGCGCTTAGGTTGTACATCGCCATTATTATTCAAAGAGTTTGGATATAATAATTGTTTGTACCAGTAGGCCTATTAACAAATGTATGCATCATACAATCCAAATTAAAGTACCCCCACCTGGGTGCACCAGATAACATGAACATGTTTTGTCGTTTTTTAAAACTTGACAAACTCAAATGTTCAAAGCAAACAATCCTTTTCACATTGTGAGTTGAGAAATCAGAGAGTATCTAGTTTACAATGATTACCTGTAGAACTGAGCAATGCGTGCAGTTGTAGCAGCTGATCCATCAAGAACATTGCCTGAAACATAGTAGCCACACAATAAATTGGAACTCTCTTAAATTCGTAAAGTGCTAGCAGCTGTACAATGCTAACCATAGGGACTATTTATGATATATAATCAAATAGCATGAACATATCAAACCGGTTCCAAAGTTGTTGATTTTTCAATTTCAGATGAAAACACAAAAGAAATGATTGCCTTAACAATGTCTACCTCTGCCATTCCTGACATCCTTCAATTCCGTATTCATTTCTAATTTCCAGATTTAGAAATGCAACCTCACACCATGAGATTTAACAAACTGCTGAATAACTGTGCCCTGTCTCACTTAATGTCCACGTGAGATATTCAGTTTAATAGGGAGAGTTTGCAGTCGCTTACTTCTTCGTAACGAAAGGGATATCCCCCTATTTTTAGATTGTGTGACGTACTTCATGACGCGTACGCACATTTTCTACGAACTGCCTTACGAATTCTTC
>JAUELK010035704.1:0-13432 GCA_031471215.1 Gastropteron pacificum | reverse complement strand
GGAAACGAAGAATGCATTGTGGAAAGTATCTAATCAACAAAACGGTAAGAAAACGTGTTACAAAGTTCGAATTGGCCGTTCACGGCTCAGTGGCCGCTATGCGATACACCACTCTAGGAGTCCCCAGTTCTGTTCTAGACTAGAGTGAAGATGGGGTTAACGGCCACCCTTCTGATCTGATTCTATCGGATCGGCCTTCTGAACGTATCAGCTGACAACAAACAATGTGTCTAGATCTAGAGGTCACTAAGAAGAGAAGACACTTTTTAATATTACAAGACTAAGAGAAATTATTTTACTTTACTTCTTTCTGTACTTCAAGCCGCTTCAGAGAAAAACACCATACAAAATGTGAGTGGGCCTGTAACTGTAACCTACACCTGCCTGGCCTTGAACCCCATCATCACTCTAGTTGTAATGTAATGTGTATCTAATGTAAGATCGGTTCTATCATCAATGAATCAATGCTATCATTCGTTATATGGAGTCATGTTCATGATCTGTTCATGTGAGTATTGTAATTGAAATTGTGAGTCCAAACAGCCACACTAAACCTCTAGTCACATGATGATAGAATTAACAATAATGATAGATTCGCCTGTAGAGTCGTACAGCTTTTGCAACACCCTTTGGCTTTGGTGGTTCCGTTATTATATTGGGCAAAACACACTGAAAATCGTGTTTGATTGAAATTCTACACTCATCCAGGACTTCCTAAATTATTCTTCAAAACCCCTTACTCCTGTTAAAATGGAATGGTCCTGAAAAAAACTGCTGCTACATCTTCTTACAAACATCCCCTACTTTCATTTTCTATAGATAGTTGTTTATAAAATTGGAGATAACGGCTCAAAAACTCAACATTTTCCACACTTTTGGTCAAAGACTACAAGCAAATTTCGGTAAACAAGGGGCTGTACGAATCTAGTTGTCAAGCTTATGATTTTATGAATAAATGTATGGGCTAAAGTTGGAAGTGGTGTGCAGTAATCATTCATAAAGTACTTAAAAAAAATCTTAGTGCTCCAGTCTGAGGATGCGACTTTACGGAAAAAGAAGAAGCCTATTATTTTGCAGGGCTTTTAATTTAATCATGTTACTGCACTAAGTATGCTTTGAGTACAAGGAATAATGTGTAAGTTTCAGTGGTGGTTGAGCTCACGAACTTAATTCTTTTTCAGTCACCGGCTATTTAATTATATATTTCACCCAAATCCATCTTCCCTAGGTTGGAGGTGAAAGGGAGTGAGACAAAAGGCAGTCATCATGCATCCAGGAGTCCCCATTGCCCTAGTGTTTGTTGGATGTTGCAGCAATGTCGTCTTTCTTGAAGGGATCACAAGGTATGCAGTGCTTAAGTAGTTGGAGGGTGCAACAGGCCTTCAATCCTCTACTTTGGCTGCCCTTTAGTTTTTCTTTTATATGTGGTTTGAAGAGAGCATACACCCTTTTGTTATTGGCAATTACGGTCCTTGATTTTGTGCAAGTTTACCTAATTCCTTACCATACTTGTACCATTTAACCATGGTTTAGATTTATTGGTAGGCCCTACCTCCTCATTTTTTGTTGACTGTCATTTTAAAGGGTCCATGTTTTATACATTTCACATCAGATGCATGTCCGCCCAGAAGAATGTAGAGAATGAAAAGTAACTAAATAGAAAATTATTCTGATGAAAGAAAACCTTACCTTTTTACACTCTTTATTCGACCTGAACTTTCTATCATTAGTTAGTTCATTAAATTTTTTTTTCCTCACTTTTGAACGAAATAGAAAAGGTAACATTGCCAGTATTACATACACTTTTTTTAACACACAACTATAATCCTCTTGAAATGGACTCCCCATAATTTGTGCCTCTCTGCCTACACTTCCACAGAGCCTTTCCAGACAGTGGTAACATGCTCACCTTCAGTGCTTTTGTCTTCAACTGCCTTGAGGGTCTCTTCATCACCACAAGATTCCTGACGAAACCATCTGTCATACCTATCAAGTATGCCTTCATCATTATGAATGTTGTTATAATTAAAATGATAATAACAAATCCAACAACAATTGTCATGAAACTACATTTTAATAATAGCAATATTATAGTAAATAGTATGATGTTTGGTGCTCCTTCCGATCTGTCATGAGCTTGTTGTGCTTTGTAGAAAAAGTTTATGTAGCTTTTAAGTAGCGAAATTGTGCAATCTTGACAGTTATGGTGAACTAGTCTGTCATGTAAAATTGCCACGTGTATTGCATACTGTGTATACCATTATTTAGGTACCATACCAGTACATTTAGAATATATTTTTGTTTTGTTTTTCAGATACTATCTCTTGATGGTGTCATTTTTCTTTGTGGCCCAAACCCTCAACAACTACACTCTGGGCTTCAACATTTCTATGCCTCTACACATGATCTTTAGAGCAGTGAGTAGATGTGTCTCGTACTCCTTGTTCTACTGTAATGCTCTTTCCTGCCTTTTTTTAAATGTGTACCTTTTACAAAGGGACAAAACCATTGATATGTGATTTATACGTCTTTTCCTAACATTGCTTAAAAAGAACACAATGATTACGATGATGATTATTGTTAAGAAGACTTGTATTCTCAGGTGTAGGGATCTTACATCTGTGTTTTCATTGGACGAGAGGTCTGGAGGAAGACATTCATTTTATTTACTCATGAAAATCTACAGGATGCTTTTTGGCCCAACTTGCATTGTCCATTGTTACATTGTATGATGACTGCAGGATACATCATTATGACAATGATGTTCATTGTTTGTTATGACAATGATGTTCATTGTGAAATCATAAATATGGTATGATGCATTATATGTTTTGTACAGGCAGTGAATGTTCCTTGGTTTCTTTCTACAGGGATCCCTAATCACAAACTTGTTCCTTGGAGTGCTGATCCTCAAAAAACAGTAAGCTTCATTTTTTTTTTGTCCAAAAATCTTTCTTTGTAGAATGTTGCCTCGTAAACTGTCTTAAGCGAGTGCTTAGAATTATTCTCCAAGCACTATATTTATGTGAACTTGACTTTGTGTGAAACAAAAGGGATGAGTTGTGAATTGAAAAAAAAAATTGATTAAGTGACAGAAAAGTCAATTTGTTGTGATATTTCATTTCAGTTTTATCCTTTTAATTTTCACACACCAACACAGCAGGCATGAATGATGGATTACTTTTCGTAACAATTGTCATGCCTTTGTTCTGGTAGAGAACAGTCTTGAGATTATATAAATTATTCAGAATGTATCATGTTAGATTCTTTTACAGATCTGACATAACATTTAGTTAGTAGATATTATATTCATGGTTGTAATAACAGAATCGAACTAGAATCTAGATCTAGCTATCAAGTACGTACGCAACTCTCAAGATTTTGTCTGGTGAGTGGAAACAAATTTCCGTTTTGTTGATCTTGTTTCCCCCCCCCCCCAGATCTTGTTTTTTGTGTGGTTTGATCCTGATTTTCCAGTTTCAGAAAGTGGCAGGTCTGTAATACAATCTCAATGAACGTTTTTTTCTGTGCCAGGTACAAGCCATCCAAGTACTTGTCTGTGGCTCTCATCACTGTGGGCATAGCCGTCTGTACCATCTCATCAGCCACCAGCAAAGTAAGGGCAATTAGTAAGGTACTCTCATAATAATGAGAGCATTTGTAATGCGCTTTCCCTGGATAGCTCAAAGCGCTACAGAATAACACAAGAGCATTTCAAAAGCAGCCTGCCGGGCGCTGTGAACGCATAACAATTAACATATATGGCCTTTTTAAAGCAATCTGTAGGCACTGTACAGAAATAACGTAAAAATACAAAATCTTGCCTAGCATGTAGCAAAATAAATATATAGCATTTATATTATAGGGCGATTAACCCTGCAAAAGCAAGCTCTAACTCTAAGTGCTTTACATTGACAGAAAAACAGCACAGTAAAATACAATTTACATGTCATACAACAGATACAGTACAATGCACAATAGTCAACAATACAGTATTTAACTAATCCGAGTGCCTTGCACAATAGTCAACAATACAGTATTTAACTAATCCGAGTGCCTTGCACAATAGTCAACAATACAGTATACACAACCTTAGTTGGTGAATAAATAGGTTTTCAAGTCTTTCTTAAATTTCATGACATGATCTGAATCTCGTAAAGTTTGGGGTGACGAATTCCAACGTTTTGGACCAAAAGATGAGAAGCTTCTTTCTCCAAGAGATGTATGAGTTTTAGGGATTGCCAATTTTGATGTGTCCTTACAAGATCTTTCTTGGTGGTTTGTATAACCAGCGATGTTGATTTTCCGTAAATTTACGGCAACACAATACATCTTGTTACATCTTGTACCTTTGTCATGTTTCTCAAGGGAATGATGACCACAATGGTTTATGAACTCATCATTGATCTCTTTTTGTGTTTGTGTTACAGGATGCCATAGTGAGCAGGACTGGGGATGAATCCTACGACTACTTTATATGGCTGATAGGTCAGTAACTAGATTACTCTACTGATGGGCCTAGATTTTCTTTTAACTTACTTGACTTTAAATGACGCTGGATTCCTTCTGGAACAAAGGGCCGCAAGTTTTTCTTACAGTCTGTTAATTCAATCCACTAGTTTAAGTCATTTCACACGAGGCAGGTACTCGACTGTCTATCACTATGTTTATAAAAATTGTATTATGTGTGTGTGTGTTAGATTGTTAAGCACCATAGAGCACCTCTGTGGATATGTGCGCTAAATAACTTATTATTATCGTTATTATTGTACGACTAGTTAACCTTTCTACAGTGCCAACACAGTACTGTAGTTGTGTGTGTATTGTTTCTGTCTGTGGATGTCGCAGCGCCTTAGAGCATGAAAACATAGTATTGTGCGTTAAACAAATGACTTTCATCATCATCATCATCTGTTTCCTCCCTCCCTTGTCCCCTGCAGGCCTGGGCCTACTGGTGGTGTCTCTGTTGGTCAGTGCAAGCATGGGTATCTTCCAGGAGAGGACCTACGCAACCTATGGGAAACATCCTTCGGAAGCACTCTTCTACAATGTAAGTCTAAAATCTAAGGTACTTGTCATTGGTGAAGACTGTAAATATAATAATAATAATAATGAACATTATTTGTTATGCACTGAATTCCCATTTCAATGGGCTTGAAGTGCCATACACATTAAAAGTGAATACAAAACATTGGCATCACAAGGCAAATACATGTTTAAAAAAATGACAGATCTTCAAGTTGAAACCATTCACACATTGTTTTTTTATGATCTTAGCAAGTGGGTTTCAAAAAGGTAGGTCTTAAGTTTATTAAAAAAAAACCCCACATAATAGAAATTCTATTTTTTTTAAATAAATGAGCTAGGGGCTAAGCTGTTGACACACAGTTTTACAGAATCAAGGAAAGTGCATAGAGATGTAGATAACTTTACTTTACCAGTGCAGAATAGCTGGATGCTATATTTTATGCTGGTCTCTATTATTAGTGATAATAATAATAATAACAATTTATATAACACCAAAATCCTAGTTCAACCACGTTCTGTATGTAGTAAATGTGATTTTCATTTTTCTTTCATTGTGCCGTGTACCCAATATGTCCCATCAAGGTTCAACCACATTTCGTCCCTCTGATTAAATTCAAAAGAGTTTTGTGAGGAAAAGTATTTTGACTAAGAATTATTCCCAATGATGATATGTTATCAGAGGTTTGATGACAATGTTTTTGTTTTTTTTGTCTTGATTTTATAGTAGTTTGATTGAATGAGTTTTGTGCTGTAAGTTTGATGTGTATGCCATTGTATTTGTAGTAGTACTAGTTATGATATTACTATTGTGTGCCTTCAGCCCACACAGTAGGGGAAAGTGTGCATTATAAATACACTTATTATTATTATTATTTTTATTATTATTATTATTATTATTTGATCTGAGTAGTTGTGTGGTGGTTTTACCTCCAATGTGGGTCAGATGAGGCTTATGATAGTTTGTGTTTAGCGGGAATATTTTGTCAGTAGTTAGTGAAATGTTTTTCTTTCTTCCATTGTGCCATGTAGCCAACATGCCACTCTCTATGTCCCCAGCACTTTCTACCACTGCCTGGCTTCATCCTTCTGGCCAGTGACATCTCTCGGAGCTTCTCAGAGTTCAATGGCTCAGGTAAATTACAATCTACATACTTTTTTGCCTAAAACAAAAAAAGACATCTTGTTATTTTTGTTTCAATGAAGGGAGGGTAAGAATTTTTTTATTTTGATTTAATTAGGTACATGTATTTTCATATGGTTGTGTGATTCATATGAGTGACGTTGATTATATTTTTCCCCCAAAAAAAGTTGTAGAGAAATTGGATTGAATGGTCGCTAGTAACTAATTGTGAAAAAAAATGACACCACATCCCCGAACAAAAATACAGCGGATTAGCTCAGTCGGTAGCTTGCTGGCCTCAGGTTCAAGCCCAGACTGGGGCGAGTTGGATAAACCCATGGGAAATGTTTTTTACCACCCCACCCAGGTGTAAAAGGAGTACCCGGATATAGGCATGTTTCTGTGCCTCACAGGCTGCCTGTACTTGTGTTCAATGTTTGTGATGTGTTACGTGTTGAATGCATTAGTAGCCTGTCCCGGGAGTAATAGATTTAAAGCGCTTTGAGCTCTCCGGAGGAAGAGTGCTATATAAATGCAATCTTTACTTTTTACTTTACCTACTTGGTTGTTGTTGTGTTCACAGCTCCCTACGCACTTCCTGCGCTGGACATAGTTGTCCCCTGGGCCTGGTTGTGGCTACTCTTCAACACGCTGACACAGTATCCTTGACTACACACCTGACCTACATTTTGTTTGGTCTCTGTGTGTTATTTATGGTATTCTAAATTTTCGTTTCTTATTCGTTTCTTCATTTGGTCTGGAAGAAGGGGTCCTAACTATGAAAGCTTAACTCACTTGAATCTGGGGAATTTTATTTTACATACTCCAGTCTTGTGATTTTAAGAGCAGAAAAAAAATTCACCCAAACCAAACTATACATAGTACAACAATGAAATACACACCAAATAAAGGACAAATACATGTACACACTTTCTGTGTGCTATAGCTTTTATATTTTTTAAACTATGAATTTTCATTTTTGGCCCCAAAGATGTGGCATGCAGTCACTTTTTTTCTCTCTCACATGCACTTATTTACCTAAAAATTAATATTTGCAGGAAAAAGGTACACCTTCAAAGTCACAATGGTGAAAAGCAATGAAACGCAGGGGTCAATACAAAGTGGAATGCAGTTGACAGCAGTTTGAAATTTCCATTGTTGTAAAATTTTGGTGGAAAAATGTTTCTGCTGCTTTCTACATCTAATCCTGCAGCTAATAGCACTAAACTTCTAAATTAATTTGGTCGACTCAGTTTTTTAATTCTTCATCCCATCTATTGATGATCTCAAATCCTCTGTTCAATTTTATTTCTGGGCAATGCAGTACTAGATGGTCTGACCCTGGGGGGTGGGTATGGCACCTTGGGCATGTTGGCCAATCTTTACGTCCCCAGCTATAGGCATTTGAGCTGCTGTCTGGACCTTAGTCTGTTTGTTGTTTTAAGTTACACATGTTGAAACCATTTAGACTGTATTTTTTGTTTGTTTGTTTAGGCTTATACATATTCAAATTTTATTTCAGTGTAATAAAGTGCTGCGAAATGTGGACTTCCAAAACAGTGTTCTTTTGTTTGAGATCAGATAGAGATAAAAAAAATGGTTTTATTAATTTTTTGTAGATGGTATTTTTGTCCATCTTTACGTGTTACAGTTACATTATTAATCACTTAAGCCAAGGGAAGTCTGTTTGTTGTTTTAACCGGTTAGACTGTAATTTTGTCCAACTTTACAGTGACGTTATTGATCCCTTAAATCATGTCCAGATTCCTGTGCATCAAGTCTGTGTTCATCCTGACCACAGAGTGCACCTCCCTTACGGTCACTCTGGTGGTGACCCTGCGCAAGTTTGTCAGCCTGGTGTTCTCCATCCTGTACTTCCGCAACCCCTTCACCCCCATGCACTGGGTGGGAGCCTCTCTTGTCTTTGTGGGCACGCTGATGTTTGTGGAGGTCTTCCACAGGATTGAGGCCTTCAGGAACTTTGAGGCCGGCTTCATCAAGGCCAAGGAGAAGAAAGCTGAGTAGTTTCACATTGAGCTTCAGCACTGGTATGGGTAGAGAGTATAAAGCCTACACAGTTGATGTGAATCAATTCGTCGAGATTTGTCCATTTCTTGCCCAATATCAGTGACTGATCACATCTAGCTAGAATGTTATCTCTGGATCCTAGTTGGTTTTTGTTGTTGTTTTTTATTAATCCCTGTAGCAGTTGGGAAAACTGAAGGAGTATGAAGATATTGTTGTACAAATACATATCTTTGAATGAGGAGATAAAAAGGTAACGCTATTTATTTGCCCCAACAGAATGATTTATTAATTTAATTCAGATTACTAAGGTCTAATTGTCCTACCGCTATTTGCAGTGCCAAATTGTGTAGAAATCCAGCTTGATTGTGATTTTGTTTGACAATTTTATTCTTTTTTGTTTGTTTGTTGCTTCTCTTACTTGTATCCGACTGAAGTTGATTTTAATTACCATTTAACTTTGTGTATTCAGTAATTAGTTGAGTGATGTAATGCTTTGCATGCATCCTATGTGAGGTGTAACTGTGCCATACTAAAATGTCATGGGGGAGGCTGTCTATGACACAGGGCTAGAAATATAACCAATGGAAACATAGTGATGTCATTCTATTTATAATACAGATAGATATACATAGTCTAGATCTAGAATATATTAATACTGTGTATTTCCGACATTTTAAGATGAAATAGTTCATGATGGCCAAGCCAAGTCATTACTTCCCCAACTCCCCCTTTTTAGCCATTTTTTTACTCTAGGGGTCGAAAGGCTGAGTCGCAAATTTGTATAATGCGCGTTGGGAGTACTGCTCAAGTCTGAGTGATCTAACTTACTGGAAGAAGAAGAAGAAGAATGGCTTGTTTGTAAAGGATGACTCTTCTTAGCTCTTTGGGGGAAGTTCTCTATAAATGCTCTTGATTCATATAAATGATTACCAAATTTGAATGTTTGGTTCATGGGTATACATTTAAAACAAGTGCTTGTATCTATCTGGGAAAGTGGCTGTCATAAGGTAAACCACTACAGTCTATTTAACAACTCCTTTGTCATTAGATTTAGGATTCGATCAGTATTGACTTTGCTTAGTCTATTTTGTTTTAGATTGCAAACTACAGCGTAAAAAAGAGAGTTCAAACTAGTGTTACGTACCTTTCTTCTTCTTCGTTCTTGATAGTGCTCAGTATCAATTTAGTACAATCAAAAACCCGGCGTAAGCTTTTCTTCAAGCTAATGGGTTCTTGAATCAATCGATCACAATCATGTTGTTGTCTTGATGGTTGTTTTGTTTTCTGTATCAATACCTAATAATAATAATGAAGTTTATTTATAAACCGCCCACTCCCCTGGAATACAGAGCTCAAGGCAGGGTACACTTTAATTTACTTTTATCTTTCCCTTTTACAATGCCGTTGAGACAACTGGCTCTTTGTTTTCTTGACAGTGTTTTTTTTGTGTGTCAATACCATGGCAACTCTTCTGTGTAAGTTATTTTATTTATAAATTTCTTCCCCTGTCTGATCAATGGAAATATGAATGTTTTTAACTGTTGTCTTACTACACATTGTGTATAAAGTCTAATGATCCTTTAAATTGCTGTTTATCTCTATGCATGTACTAGTCTTGTCTTCAGAAAACAATCGAATTTGCTCATACTACTGTGAGGTACATGTATAATGTCTTTTGTTGTATCTATAACCCTGCACTCTATGACAACGAGCGTTGGGAATGTATACATACATGTACTTTCCCTTTTGTTTTCTTCAGGAAAGAAACGGAATTGATTGCGAGCTCAACTGTTTTATCCAATTTTCTCTATTCTATGGGCGTTGGGATTCTTTCTCCTACATTGTACTTGTGTTGCCCTTTTAGTTTTATGTCTGTTTTTGGTGGCAGAATCTGGACATAGAGAAATGAGGGAAGTCTGTGTAATATGATTACTTTGTTTAAGTACATGAGGCTCTGCTCTGCATTAAGTCTCCTGTGTTTGTCAAAACTAGCCTGTGTTACCACTTCTTCAATAAATGCACTATGACGGCCATGGGAGTCATTTGAATAATAAAAAAAAAATGCCATTTTATTATTCACAATACATATTTAGATATGTATGGATTCCTCAGTATTGACTTTGCTTAGTCTATTTTGTTTTAGAGTTCAAACTACAGTGTAAAAAAAAGTCTAGTAGAAAGAAAAATTACTTTCAGTAGTTAACTGCTTATTGTTGCTTTATGGTTGACTCGTGTGTATGTCATTTCGGGAAAAATTATGAATTGATTGTGCACAGTACAGCATAAAGTGAAATGAAGAACACAGTTGTCTAGGCTAGCTAACAAATTGAAAAGGAATACAAGCAGAATAGAAATGAGTATTGCTTTCATTGTTCCAGTTGTGTGAAGAGGAGGAGGGGTAGATCTGAACGATATCAGACTATTAAGTGCCTTATACTTATTCCATATATTTCTTGTTACATTTGTTTTGTACTTATATTTATTGTTTCCAAGAAGATCTGTGATCGTGAGTGAATGTTGTGAAATGTTCTGCCTCCCCATGTACCCAAGATTAGATCTAACAATACATGTAGTTGATTCTGTACTTTTGTGATGATCTCTTTTTGCAATGTGCAATGCCATGTTGTTTCTGTAGATTTTCTATGAATAAAATTGCAATATCCCTCATATTTTCAGTGTGTCCTTTGTTGTGCCTGTGTGGTAGGCCTACATGGAGTTTGTTTATAATAGGGGAAAAACAACCCAATGTACAGACACAGTTTGCCTTCCCATTTGTTTTGTGTGTCATTCTTGAGTCCCCTTTTTTTCTTGTTGAAAGCTGATTTTTGTCTAAAATGCGCTATGAGTGTTACACTTACACGCCTTTGATCCCTTTGGCCTCCCTCCCTTGAAACAAACAAAAAAAGGAAGGGATTGGAAGAAAAATCTGACCTAAGATTTTGTTTACCTTCATTTGCCTTGGATTTCCCCACTGCATTTGTCTGTTGTCGACACCTCTTTTGTTATTTTGGTGGTGAAATACTGGTGTATAAATAGCCCATAGACTAGAACTAGAATCAGTGTTTTGCCAAAAAAGGGGACACAGGAATAACATTAACACACAAATACACAATAGGTGGGGAAAACGAATGCACTCTGCTTGCACCATTACATAAGTACAATGGTCTGAAGTGGAGTCCGCTTAAGATAAACTCCTTGGGACCAGAAACAAATGTTTTATCTTCAGGAAGGTTTTATCTACTGTATCCTATCCACTAAGAAAGGAAACAGGAAGCAAGGTTTATCTACTGTATCCTATCCAATTTATTCAAAATCAAAGATGGGTAAAAAAAAGTCCAGTTGCCTCCCCTGTTATGTAAAATATAGAGTGACTTACTGACTCTTGACCATACCAAACACGTAGTGACTATGATGACCTCATGTGCAATTCTTTTGCAACTGATGGGGGCGAGGTTGGTGCATTGAAGTGGGGGAAAGAAGGCCACGATGGAAGGAAGAGAAAAGTTTATCTGAGGTTACACAAGTTTACCTAAACCAGACTTTAACTAGTTGGCTTATAAAGAAGAAACAAAACTGCACCGGACGAAAAGTTGATATTAAGCGAGAGTTTATCTTATGTGGACTCCACCACTGTATAAATTAACAAAATCAACTCTTTGATCACTTCAGTTGAAACTTCATTTTATTGCCATAGAGAATACAAAATAAGCAAACAAAGTAGTTGTAACTCAATTGAATTTGAATATAAACTATTTTCTTATTCGTTATCTACACAATATCAAACACCCATGTTTTCAAAATAAGCTCAATTTTACTGACAACTAAAGAAACACTTTGTACAGAGAAAGACATGTCTAGTACATGTATCTAGACTTCCTGCTTAGAGTATTATAAATCCTGTTTGAAGAATACCGGAAGTAAGATCATTTAAACAAAGGCTGACTTAATTCGCACGTAAAGTCGTGTGAAGGTGCGTTGAAAAGGGGGGGTCTGCAGTCCGCACGTACAGTTCACCACTGATTGAATAGAAATCCTTGACCTATATTCTCTAGATATAAAGCCTACAGCAAGTTTGTTTAAAAAATTGAATAGAAATGTTCGTTTTTATGTTTTTAAAGCATAGAATCTAGACATGATATGCAAGTTTAGTGTATTAAATGGAACAAAAAAGTTGTCATGAGTGGGGATCGAACCAGAGTCCCCAAACGTACTGAACGGACATTCTAACCATGCGACAACTATCACATTTAAATGTGACAATTTTTCTCTAATTATAACGGGCTAATGTGCGAGGACCCATACCCTTAAACAAAAATGCTAAGAAGTCTAATTGAACTTTAACAAACAAACAAACAAACTTGAACAAAGCTATAAGAAAGTCTTAGTCTAATTGAACAAAGCTATGCCACACACATTGCCACAAGTTCTATTTAACCCTACATTGACTACACATGTATACCAACCAGACAGAGCTGCCCTACTAAAGTAAAGCAACATATCTCAAGTTTAAGAAATTCCAGTAAGATGTATTTAACTTTCGTCTTTTATTTTTATAATTTTGTGATCTTTTGTATTGTCCTAGCCCAAGTAACTACATTATAATATGCATTTTTGTTCTATGAACCCTCATGAATACAAGCATAGACCATCTAAATCTAAGGCTAATTTTTGCATTTAACATTGAAACCAGCCAAACGTATATGTATAAATTATAAACACCCATTTGCCTTCGTTTTGTAGGGCAGAGATTCAACATTGCATATCTCACTTTTATCTTTTTTATGCAACACTTGTCTGAATGAAGCACTGACATACAGACACCCAAGGACCACACCATGATGCATACTGGCAGGAATTTGCTTTGATGTATTCTGGCCGTTAATTGTGTAACTCCTGAGAACATTGCCAACCAAACACATAACATTATAATTGTTGTATAAGCTGTGACAAATTGTATGTATTAATTAAGAAACATTGTTATTGTATATTAAAAAAAAATCCAAACTACGTACACAACACAACCACACCCATTGCTCATTATACTGGTAATATCCATAAAACATACACACATGTACGAGTACTAATGTTCCTCAACATGGGCCGACACATACGACAATTTATACCTTCCTCTCCAACATTCATTCATTCATACACTAAACCAATCAGCTATTCTACGCATTCTATTCTTATCTTTTTCCCAATTCTCCACCCCCCCCCCCCCACACACACACTGACACACACATCCTTATCTCTCTC
>JAUELK010035593.1:0-11032 GCA_031471215.1 Gastropteron pacificum | reverse complement strand
TCAAGATCTTACAATTTGAAACATCCACGCATTCGTTCTGTCAAGATCTTACAATTTGAAACATCCACACGTTCATTCTGTCAAGATCTTACAATTTGAAACATCCATCCGTTCTGTCAAGATCTTACAATTTGAAACATCCAATCGTTCGTTCTGTCAAGATCTCAACCTCCTGCAGGGAGGCATACGGATAAAACTTTGTCAAAGATTGTGATGATGGTATTGGAAGATACAGAAGAGACCACCAAGAGGGGAATCATTGTCATGTTGATTGTTATGCCATGTACTTATAGAACTTAGTGAAAAGCCCTTTGAGGCTGATGCACCGGGGTAAAGAGCTATGAAGATTAACTTTATCATTGATAATCTATACATCACCAACACACTAATAAACCTATAATATGGTTCAAAACAAAACCCCACAAAATCTCTTCCTTGACACACCACACACTCCTTAAGTAAAAACACCCTACCGCCCCCCAAAAAAACAAAAACAAAACCAACACACACAAACAACCCTAACACACTATCCCTAAAACACCACCCTGAAAAACAATACAAAACAGTACCACATATCAATGGCTCAACAAAGCAAGAGCCTGCAATCTGCCAAAGACTACATTGGCACTCACAAAGCACAGTCTCGTGTTTGTGGTGATGATAGAAACACAACAAATAATGATATGGATTGATATTAAGAGTTTGCTTGCCATGGTTGCTGCAAAAATGATTTTCAATGATTCCTTGTGCCTAGCGCAAAGACTACGTTGATCACAGTCAACATCATACCACATATGAGAAGGCGCAAATAAAGCTAGATTGACTTCGAAAATTTTGAAATAATTAACATTGCGCTCTCCAAAGGGAGAGGAGCATGTGAAAGGTCCCTTATGAACCTTCTAAAGAAATGAACAGTGCTTAAGTGCAAGACTCTTATTTGCCATTTTTTTTTCGTTTTGTATATAGCGGAATCTTTCACCAAGGTATGGAAAAGCACTGAGCTACAGACAAGCCAAGCATGTATTGACCAAACTGATACAGAAAAAGCATAAGCATGCATAATTATCATATTGAGGGTGGTATTGGTTAATGCAGTGAATGACACCCAACAGTCTTTATTTCATAACAAACAACAACTTAGGCTTAGTTTTTCAGAATAACAAAGTCAAATATCCATGGGTTTCTTTACTCCTAAGTATGTTCCTAAAATGATGATACATTGTTTTGACTATGAGGAGAGTCACAAATGTTCACAAGGCTTTGTTTGATGAATGACGACGTGACAAAATTATAAACAAATTGAAAACAAAGTTCATGGGTTGATTAACACAACTGTAGGTGAGATGTTACCTTTATCTGTTGACTGTTTACAAAACTCTACAAAATAAAGCCAAAAATGGTCAGCCATGTACAATATTTTTTGTTTTTGATTCGCAGAATTGCTTTACATTTCTGTAAGCATACATGTAGTAGTAAATGTTTGTATCTTACTTTGTCAAATAGCTCATAGTTCATTCTAAGGAGCAGACGTGTGGTATTGCTTTACACATTTCCAAGCATACACGTTTTCTTATGTTTGTATCTTGCTTTGTTAACTGGTTCGTAGTTTCTTCTTAATTATAGCACAAATGGGGACACTTGGTCAACAAAAGTAAAAAGACAAGTCATCAGTCCGGGCAGTACCCAACACCACCCACGAAGAGATGTACACAGGGGCACTTACAGATACCCAAAGAACATTAGCCGCCTATGAATGGCTCTTGTTTCTGAAATAGGCTGGCTAATGTTCTCTGTGTATCCGCAAGGCACAGGGGCAGAATCCAGGAAGTGTGGTAGGCAAACAGGAGTAGTTGTGTATGGTAGTTCAAACAGTTTCTTAACAGGAAATATCACACAAGTGCTTATAATAATGATAATGATAATAATAATAACCATGTGTTTCTTTGTTTCTCCCCCATGAGGTGAGGCCGGTAACAGATCAACAAGCTAGGCCCCACAAGAAGGAACAAATATACATACATCTATTATATAGAGCCATATTATGGAAAGATAATGAAACAGACAAGTCTCTTGATAGATCTATGATAATAATAAGTCATCATTTGTATAGCGCACATATCCACTGAGGTGCTCTATGGCGCTTTACAATTAGTCTATTATACCATTCTATTTAATTATAATAATAGATATCTCATCACATGCACTAGCTGATAGTTAAACACAGGTTTTTTTCTGATGGCAGATAACAACACACATACCATGATTGTGTAAGGAGAAACAGTAAGGCCAAAGCTGCAGAAGACCAGAAGACCTTTTTATAAAATATGAAATAACTTTTCAATACTGATTAGCATTTTCTTTGCACGAACATATTCAATACTGATATACAGTTTTACTTGCCTTGTTTTTTAAAGTACAATAATACACTGCCACCTTCTATCACTACTTGCTCTAGCTAGTTCTGATGGCAAAATACACCTTGATTGTACACCCCTATACTTTCTAAAGGAGAGAACACAAAATACATAACATTTTACGAAAGATGGGATAGTTTTTTCAATAGACAACACGAAACTGCCATCTTCTATAAAGTTCAATATACTAGTTAGTTTTGATGGCCAAACACACCTCAATAATGAAAAGAGAACAGTAGCATGCACAATAAACATGATAATGACCTTTCTCAGAAGATGGGATAGACAAATGACACATTTTTCAATACCCTTCATTTGATAACTACAGCGAAGAGGAAAGGAGCATCTATGGGAAAGCCCAGAGTGCAGTGATGTTGTTCCTCAGTGACAAAATGATAAGTTTTCCTTGACTTGCTTTTCACAATAACACAAGACACAGTTTGCAGTTGACATGGTCTTGCATTGTATTTAACATCGACAAAAATAATCCCCCCCCCCCCCCCCCCCCTCGAGATGAATAATTGTGCAGCCCTTTGATCCAAAGTAAAGGCGTAAGAAGAGAGAATTGAATTTTAAAAAGTTAAGTACTCTAATATAGTAAGTAAGAGCATGCTGTCATCTATGGAGGCCTATGAAGTCTGGCCAGTGGATTGGGCTATAACATTATACAATGATATTTGATATACATGACAAAGGATAATAAATGACAAATGGAAAATGGTTAAGGCAAGGTCTACATAGAGATGTGACTTTAACACCAAGAAGGGTTCTCAGTCCTGTAGTAACAATGGATTTGATGATGAGACAGATAGATGACAAACATGTGGTGATGTTTTACTGGCAACCCAGAACACAGCGAGGAGAGAAAGGTGGATAACAAAACAAAATGTCCAAATTTGCAGAAGAGTCGCCTCAACCAAACACCAGATGGGTGGCTCTAGATTCCAGGGCATGGTTGTTACAAACTGGTACTACTGGAACATTTCCCCCCACACCTGAAATGAATCTGAAAATGTTCCCAAACCCTGACATCTGTCAGAGTACGAACATAGTTCATGAATCTGTGTACTATGTTTTCTAACACCACCCCCTAAAACTTTCCTGTCTAATCGCGTCAACCAGAAAAATGCCAGGGAGATGATAAGACAAGCCAAGACTATTAACATGTTTTTGGGGGGTTTGGCCATAGGATTGAACACTCAACATCTAAATAGAGTTGTTTGGTGGCAAACAAATGGGAGGAATACATGTACACATGACTATGACTCATGACTTCTTACCATAACTATAGCCATGTGCCCAACCTAAATTTTGTGATAAGATTTATTGAAGCTTTAGCACAACAGTGGACACGTTTTGCAGGGATGTGATTGGCCCTTTATAAAAAAAGAGGACAATGATGGTGAACACGCAGGGGGACATGCTAGGGGTTCTGGGGGCAAAGGCTATTGTTCCATTTGTTTCTTCCAATTTTCCTATGAAAGCAAAACCAGGGAAATCACCAGATCCGCAAAGAAATGACATCCCTGTTTGGCTACTATATTTTGTTGATAAGAGATAGAACAGCAGACATCTAGTAGAGTGTTGTGAGTGTGATAACATACTAAATGAGAGATACACAGGAATACACTTTAATACTATGTAGGTGTACGGAAGCTAAATGTTGGGTTACTGTGTGACCAATAATTGCTTTAACGTTCTGTGATTTCTTGCTTTCTCTACACATCTAGATCTAGAAAAGTGTTGTGTGATAAAATCACAGACCCTACGTACAGACGGGACACTTCACTATTTTTCAGTAGCCAACCTCAGCATGTCCGCAGTGAACAAACAGCACAAAGGATAATAGGAAAGTATGAGTAAAGCTCACACATGCTTGTCTGTATACCAGTGTTAAAAGCCCTTCTGTTGTGAGTTGTGGGACGCGCTGGGGAGGCTACGTTTTTTTTTTTACAAAGAGAAAGAGAACAGTGTCCAGTCTCTCATTGTCTCTGATGAAAAAAGAGATGTATACAAGACTCCAAACAGTTCTCTTCTTGAAGGGGCTATTATGATGAGCAAAAACAATTTCCTAACTTAACACTAACAAGCACAGAGACTTTGATGACATAAGAAATAAATCTTTGTTCAAGTTCAAACATTGGCTTCATGAAAAATGTCTTTAAAAATTGGCCATCTAGCTTGCCTTTTCTATGTCATTTCAACTTAACACAAATTATTCCTATGAGAGACATCTCATGTCACACACTTTCTCTTCATTGATCACTCCAGAGACTAACATTTCAAAACAGAGGGGGACAAGGGACATAGGCAACAAACATACAAATTATTGTGTATGCCGAATCAAAGGATGACAATGGACTAAGTGAATAACCTAAAATGTGCAGAAGCGTGGTCTTGCACAAAAAATAGAACCAGTTTGAGTAATTGTACTTTTGTTTCTATGCATGTAAAAAGGGATGAGACATGGTTCATATTGATGCATCAACCTCTATCCTTCCACTGTTATCTAAGTTACCAAACAAACACAAATCATAGACACACAGAGGTGGAAACACATACTCACATAGCACAGTGATTCACGTAATTGATTGAAGTTGTTTTCAAGTCTCTTAAAGTGCTGTGAGCTGGTTGTCCTTTGACATCAATTCAGTTAGTCTTGTATGAAGTTGACTTGATACAAGTTAAAATCATTGTACTTTAAAAAACTTTTCAAGAAAAGATCCACTTCTTAATAAAAAATGTTTTCTCAAAGTTAGTAAAGTAAGATACACAGGAATACACCTAAATACTATGTGGCTATGTATAATGTATGGGTATGGAGCTTAACTTTTGGAATATTGTGAGACCAAAAGTTGCCTAAACAAACCTTTTGTGACTTTTACGTTCTTTACATTGGGACACAGCAGGATAAATATTTTTGACTCTTTCCCTTATAACACGGACACTAAAGAAACTTTGGACAGTACTATAACTGCAATGACTATTTTCACTATTAGTTTGGTAGGCAGTACTGTATGATGAGGGAAATGTGATCCACTAAACAGCCCACCAAAAACACTCGTTAGTCATCACTGGTCCATTAAGTATGTCTAGCTTTCCATAACATTTCTACTACCTAATACTTCATTCTTTCTCTCTACATGTGATGAAGAGTATAGATGGACATTGGATGATTTACAAACATTCATTTTTTACAAAGATGAATGATTTTTGGACCATCAATTTACGATGGAAAAAAAAAAAAGCAATGCATTTCCAACTTTGTCTATTATTTTGTTCTTTCCCTTTTAACAGTAAAATGCCTATCATATTGTTCAACACTTTAGTTTAGTTTGTACAGTATTGAAGACTAGTGGGAGATTGCTTTTTCTTAATTTCACTATTGCCAGAAATATCCTACCTACTGGCAAACCCATTCTTACCATTGACCAAAATGTCTGAAAACATCTAAAAAAGGGTTAGTGCTAGCATTAAAAATTTTCCCCCAAATCCCACAACAAAATAAACATACCCAGTTCCCATTTTTCTACTACTGAGTCGCTTCTTTAAAAAAAACCTTAAAAAACCCATTTAAAATTCCAATAAAAAGACAGGGGAATTGACGATTGCCGTGACTAGTACAAAGTTTACTCTTAGCAGATACAATTAGACACAAGTTTCTAAATCTACAAACCATCTACTAAAGGCATTGCTTAGAATTCAGACATGTTCTCCCACATCCACCCTTTAACCATCCCATCCCCAGCCCTCTACATTTCTCTCCTTACTGGTGCTTTACAAAGCATAGAGCACATCTGGTGGATTCTGGAGCTATATAAATTCATTATTTTTTCAAAATACAGTTCTTATTGCTAGAACTTAGAAACTGTTCTCTGGTCCAACAGAAGGTTTTATCAAAATTCTTTATAACAAATCAAGAGTAAAAAAACCCACACTATGTTGCCCCAAACTGTCTCGTTTGCCTGTCCTTCATTCCCATACCTAAACCTCCACCAAGGAAAGAAAACTATAAAATACAGTTCTTATTGTTAGAACTTACAAACTATTTTCTGGTCTAACAACAGGTTTTATCTCAAAATGTTTTTATAACAAATCCACAATAGTAAAAGACCCAAACAACTATTAATGTTCTCCCAAACTTTCCTGCCTGCCCCCTCTTCCCACCCCATAACCAAGCACCCACTCAAGAAAGAAAACTGTCTGACTGTGGAATACCCTACGCACCAAATATTAAAATGGCTTATTATAGGAAAGTCTTTCACTGAGGTCACCAGAACAAAGAGAAACCCTGACAACAGCAGTCCTTTCAGAGCTGTCTCAGCTGTCTCTATGCACCAAATACCAAAATGGCTAATTACAATTATAAGAAAGTCTTTTACTGATGGGCCGAGAACAGTAAGACGACTGCGATCATTTCAACATTGTCTCGGCCGAAGACTTCAGTTTTAGTTTGAGTTTTACACCCCTAGCGACACCTTTTAGATTATTTCAGAGGTAGCACCTGTGTTTTAACATCCGTGTCTGAAAGGGTTGATTGCTGATAACCTCAATAGAAAACTCTATATTAAAACCAACTATCTAAAAGGCTTACAGAGGAGTCTAGCATAGAGACGACGAGAGGAGAAAAAAAAGCCGAAATCCTTGCTACTACTACTACTGCAAGCCCTCCAACTCCCCGCCAGCATTCTTGCGGTCGGGGTCAGAGTGAACGGTGAAGCCCAGCACACTGCCGTCAAGTTTCTGCATCTTCTGCTTCTTCTTGCGGTTCTTGTTCTTGCCGCTCAAAGCCCCGGAGCTGCTCTCCTCGTGGCTGTTGCCGCCGGTGCTGCTGTTGTTGCTGGTGCCACGGCTGCTGATGTAAGGGTTGACGGCTGGAGCCGGGCCCCAGATGCTGTCCTGGTGGTTGGGGGAATACACAGATTGTGTGAGTAGTGTACAGTGAAGATCTAAAGATAGAACACTGCATAGTAGTATGGTCACAGGACACTTGGTGACTCTCGCCTTGCCAACCTGAGCGTGTCCCCTGTATACAAACAGAACACATCAGAACAAGGGATAAGAGGAAAGTAGGACTAAATCTCACACATGTTTGTCGTATCCCAGTGTTAAAAGCCCTTCTGTTGTGTGTTGTTGGATGCACTGAGAATGCTACATTTCTTTTCTAACAAAGAGACAGAGAGCATGGTCCAGTCTCATCATCTCTGGTATTGTTTGATTACACACTTCAAAGTTTCTTTGGTCCACCCAATTATGGAATTGTTCATTTCATTTATTGATGATCTCCCAGCGTCACTTGCAGTATTATTGTTTGGTCACACTTCTAAGTTTATTTCATCTACCATGTTTTTGAATTGTGCACTACACCTATTGATGATCTCATATCCTTAAGAGATTACTCAAGACCAACAATTGAAAGTATACATGTCAAATGTGTTATTGTAAATGGTCAACCAATGTTCAAAGATGTTGACCACCTACCTCCTCTTGTTGTTTCTGCAGGCGTGCCTGGTTCCTGAAGCTGTTGCGCTTCTCAATGAACTGTCTGGCAAAGTCCTGGGACTCCCTGGTGTCTCCCAGATACGTCTTCATGTAGTCTTTGATCTAAGATAACATACGATATGATAAGATATGATAAGATAAGATAAGATAAGATAAGATAAGATAAGATAAGATAAGATAAGATAAGATAAGATAAGATACACATGGGGACACGGGCAAGTACATGCTTTTACTTTTCAATCTACACATGGGGACAAGGGGAGATACACACTTTTAGTTTTTGATCTACACAGGGGGATAAGGCGAGATACACACTTTTAGTTTTTGATCTACACAGGGGGACAAGGCGAGATACACACTTTTAGTTTTTGATCTACACAGGGGGACAAGGGGAGATACACACTTTCAGTTTTATATCTACACAGGGGGACAAGGGGAGATACACGCTTTTAGTTTTAAAATCTACACAGGGGGACAAGGGGAGATACACGCTTTAAATTTAAGTTTTAAATCTACACAGGGGGACAAGGGGAGATACACACTTTTAGTTTTTGATCTACACAGGGGGATAAGGGGAGATACACACTTTTAGTTTTAAATCTACACAGGGGGACAAGGGCAGGCTTGCCTAGTCTGAATTTGCCCAACTAGGGATTTTGAGGTCAAAATATTAGGGACATTTGCTTATTATAATGTCTTTTGTCAGAACAATTTCTTCTTCTCTTTTGACTTTACACACTTTCCCAAAACAGCAATGTAGTACAAGTTGTACAGTAATATAAGTACAATAAACATGCAACGGCAAACAAATAAAGTTCTTCTTTCTTAAAAAGGATTGTCGATGAGGTAAAGAATATTAAACAACAATCAGTAGACTTACGTCATCGGGGCTGTCCACATCCACAATGAAGGAGACAAATGTGGGAACTGGAAGACGAACAAAAATAAAATTAACACCTGAGACGGTTATTTTTCATTGGTAGGCTGTATGCTCGCAGCATTTAGGGCCAACCACTAGAAGGCTGCAGGCAAACTACTTACATATATCTTATCTTTTAAGAAAACTTGTGTTGCATATAATGAACGTATTAAAAAAAACAACAAAATGCACCAGTTTTTAAAGAAAGATTTTTAATTTTCATGAAAAAAAAGTCATGCTTTTACATATTGTGTTGTAACATCTGGTGTGTGCATTTTAATATCCTCAAAGGCATTGCAGAATGAGTCACATTGCGCGATTGCAAAAGTCCTCTATTATGAGGCTGCAATCATAAATGGAAGAAGAAGAAGAAGAGCAACACTATGAAGCGACTTTATGTGGATGTGGAAATCAAAATACACATTCTGTAGATAACAGAGGAAAGAGGCTGAGGTACCATAAAGAAAAAACAGAATAGCATTCAAATAGTGCTTTTCCTTGCTATACAGCAAACTCAAAGCGCTTCACAGCCACTGTTACGCCAGACAGACTTCATTTATTCCAGAGCCTCCTCCATCTCCTGGGAGGCACACTGGTTAGTCTGCCTGGTCAATGCCCATGCCAACATTCTAAGAAGATCTTTCACTGTCTATAGTCGGAAACCCTTTTTACACCTGGGGTGGGGTAGGAAAATCGTGACAAAGTACCTTTTCAAAGAGTACACCTGGTGATGGATAAGAAAATACTCTTCAATCCAAAATCAAGTAAGCGCGACGAGAGGCCAACAGGCTGACAACTAGACCCCCCCAGACAGGCAAGCTACAATCAATACTAAGAGTATAAGTCTGGAGTTTTATTTAGAAAGACAGTATATCCATTTTCGCAAATTTTACAGGAGAGCCAAAAAACTTTTTTTTCTTTACATAAGTTATGGACATACTGTCTTTAAAAAAATGCATTATCTCTTTCGATTTCTACGATACATTTAGAGGACCTAGACTAAAAGATGCGGAACGAAATTTGCTAGATAGGGTGATGGTGCTAACTCAATTAGGCAAAAAAGTGGATATATACAGTCTTTCTAAACAAAACTCTAGAAGTGCGAAGATCTCACCATCAATTTGTGCAGAGAACTTGGAGACCCTGTCTGTGACCCACTGAGAGAAAGTGTCTGGTTTTCCAGTGTTGAACAGTCTCTGCACACTCTCCTGCTGTCAACATAAATACAAAGATAATGATGAAGATGATCACTATAACAATAGCAATGACCATAATCTATATAAGACAGTGGCAAAAGTGTTAAAATCTATATAAATAAGGCAAACTTTGAAATTCAAAGCAGATCTCCTCCGTAAATATTGCACCAAAATGGATGCGGTTTTCACCAAAGTTCCTCTTATGTTGTGCTTTATGTGATACGAATAAGTGACCATTTTATAACAATTTGTAAACAACTAAACTAAGTGCATGACAAGGTGATATCATCTGCATTCTTACATTCCAACTTTTTAAAATCAGCAAAATATTATCAATATCAATTATCAATTTCCAGTTTGTTGTCTGAGGGCTTCTGTTGTCAAGGAAGTGGGGTTCAGTTCAAGTTCTGTCTGGGTCTAATCCTTTTTCAAGCTCCTTTGTTCCTAATGGCAGCAGTAGACTTTCTCCATGTCCTATTTGTAGAATGGGTTAACCACTAGTAAGATATAAGAAAAGATGAGATGAAGGAGAAGTTTTCTTGTTGTTTCCATCAGGCACCACATACAAATTATTCACTCTCCAAATCGGCTTAGAGACCTACAGAGCTACTGCAGCCTAGCTCTCACTCTGCAACCTGGGACTGGAGGACCTTAAAATGGCCCCTTGTTCATGCAATTGTGCAATGCAGTCACAGGGCTCTTCTGGACCAGGAAACTGCAGTGTGAAATGCAGTCTTTGAGTTGATACTCTTCATTCCATGATCAATCCATCAAACTCTCACATGATATCAGTGATGTCATCAATCAACTGCTCACAAATCAGTGATGTCATCAATCAAACTCTCACAAATCAGTGATGTCCTCAATCAACCACTCACATATCAGTGATGTCTTCAATCAACCACTCAAATATCAGTGATGTCCTCAATCAACCACTCACATATCAGTGATGTCTTCAATCAACCACTCACATATCAGTGATGTCTTCAATCAACCACTCA